>OMLM01009576.1:4788-25792 GCA_900302695.1 Helostoma temminkii
GGTGCTGCCTGCTGCACACTGCAAACCAAAGTGGGAAAGATGATTGCTTAACCTTTTTATTCTCCTCTTTCCAGCAAGGAATCTAAATAGGATTTAAAAAACAAATTTAAAAACCACTGAAAACTTGTACTTGTACTTGAAGCAAGGTCTAAGGGAGGAACCACCAAGCCAGTTATCAGACTGTTTTTCAGGTCAAATGTAGAAGTCTGTATGTCTTGGAGAGAATCCTAAAGGAAATGAACTGTTTATCAGCCATCCTCCCACACTCCCACATCATGCTGATCAGACTGAGTCGAACCTGCCGACCTGAGCAGCTTTGTATGCCCTGCAAAATGTGCCAGTGATGGGACCCAATGCCAGAATTCTGGATGGAGACTCCCAGCAGAGGGCTGAGAATTACATGCTGGACATGGTACATCTACAATAACTAATATTTTACACACTTTCTAAGAAATTATGTGAAAAATTTGATAAGATGTGTTATCTCTCAGCTGTTCCACACCATTTTCTGTTGCTGGGTTACATCCAGACACCGAAAGAAACTTAGGAAGCGTTGATTTTGTTTTGGTTTTAAAAAGGAGATCTGAAATTAGTTATGAGACCTTTTCCAACCGCTTTTTCATTTTATTATCTCTCATTAAAACATTAATGCATATTCTTTTTCTCTCATCACCAGGGAGGTACCCTGATAGGTTCCAGTGCCTTGATGTCCGTCTCTTGACTGATGATACATTCTTTAATACATATCTTTTGCAAGTTACTGAAAACATGATCTGTACTGAATAGTTGTCAGGTGATACAAATCTCATTGTTTTACACCTCCAATGTTTCTGTCTCTTGATATAAAAGATGCATCACTGAATATAATCTCATCTTTTTTATCCCTAGAATGACTCTGGGGGTCCCATCAAGTGTAATGGAGTAATGGCTCCAGGGAGTTGAATTATCAGTTGAATTATGAATTGTTGTTGGCTGAGCTGAACTATATAAGGGAATTCAAATATGAATTAGGAACATCAGTAAAGTCAGCTGCTTGGTTTATCAGTGTAATTTATCTGTTGAAGTGTCATTAGATCAGATTAGAATGTGTGACAGTAAACACACCTGCCTTTTTCCTCATTATGTCAAAACACACAGTAGTTACCACCTATACAAAAATCCAAAACTCACACAAGTTTTTGTTCAACAAGATATACCTTTATGCATCCTGCAGTGGGGAAATTTTCAATAAGTTTCTAAAACAAGTGTTTTATTAGTTTGTACAGTACTAGTCAAAAGTTTGGACACACATAAGAATTACCTTGTTTTTCATGAATGGATGAAAGCTTTTGAATGAATAAACTTAGATTAGCAAACATAAAATGCTTTTGTACTAATGTTTACTGATTATAGGCCTCTATGTGTTTATGTTAATATTCCTTTAAAATAGCTGTTTCCAGCTACAATAGATTTTTACAATATTAACGATATCTATGCTGTGTTGTTGTGAGTAGAGTAGTTGTAAAATTAGCTTTTTTTTCAAATATATGGAGATTTCTTTGTATTCAAACTTTTGACTGATAGAGGATTTGAAAAGTCACTTTTGACAATGTGATAATTTATTGCTATGGATAGCATGACGATAAATCAAAAGTATCCAAGAGTGTGATAAACTGTGGCTGCCTCCCAAGTACTGTATTTGGCTCTACAGGCTCTAACTCAGAAAATGAAAGGGCAGACAAGTCTTCTTACTGAAGAATGCCCCAGAAGACAGGACATCACAAACAGTAAATCACCAAGACCCAAAAATGATGCTACACTGCTCAGTGTGGGTTGAAACTGTAAAGCATGTTGCACACTCTTGCCACACTCCATAATCACTGAACATGCAATGCTCTTGCAAATGTGGTATTTACCCAGTTGACTATATCCATGATCTTTTATTGTAGTTTATTAAAACTATATGAGACTATATGAGTGGGGTTCAATAATGTGTTCAGTCAGGATATTAACATTAGTGCAGTCTGTGTTTTGAGTAAAATGGAAATGTAGGTGGAGGATTACTGAGCTGCTAAAGATGTAAGCATATGTCCTGAATCCCTTCCAAGAACGCTGCTCTGTGACGTGCTAGCAAAGACACAAACTGTTAATCAAACTGCACCAGGTGCACATATGAAAAAAAACAGTGATTTAAGTGGATTTTGGTTACTTGGGTGTGGCAGAGGCAGGAGGAATGAGTCACCAGGCATTTGCTTGACCACGAAATAAGGACTGGGACTAACAGGTTTCTAAGGACTTGTGCAGAAAATAACTCTTATTGCTGTGAAGCATACAGGATGCTACAAATTTCTTTGAAAACATGGCCTTGAAGAGGATGTTGATTCTGGAAACACAGATGTACGTGTTTTGAATCTTAGAGAATTCCACAAACCATGTCTATGAGCTACAGTGCACAGTTCTACAGGGGCCTTACATGATTTTGATTTGACCACAGGTTTTTGCAGCTGAATCATACAGTTTAGTGCTGCAGTAAGATAATATTAAAAGCTGTGCAGTCAAGGAATCTAATAACACAATCAAGTGTCTATAAGATTCTCTAGCGAAGTAAACTGATGTAAACAAGCTTAAGCAACACATATAAGAGCATATCCAAGTAAGTGAAGCCATCTCAACACTACCTGGCACAACCTCCATACATGACATCAGCATCCTGGTGGCTTCTATTTAGGTCTGACATGAAGTGTGCTTACAGTTCAGGCCAGTTTCTGTGTCTAAGGGTGTGTACCCTCATGAGTGGTCAACAGATTTCCCCATAAAGAAACTCTTCAGGGATGTAATCATGGTTTAGTTAGGACACTGTCACAAACTCAAAGAACCATATGGGACATCTTTTGTCATTTGAAGACAGCGATTAGTTGTGTTGAACAGAGACAAGACTTGCTTTTACTGACACTAGCTTCCTCTTCTTTTCTATTAAACTACACAACCAAAAAGACCTCTTTTCCTCCCTACTACCTTTTTTCCTTCCCCTTCGCTTTGGTTTGCAGTTTCAGTCAAGAGCCAGCAGATGGCAACATCAAACTAGTGTGGAAGCTTGCCTTTTGGTTTCTTACATCTTTTTCCTGAATTCTGAAGTGTCTGAATAAAAAGTTCATTGCGGAAACTACTATTCGAACCTTATGAGTGTTCTATAATTTTTCCAATATTTGTACAAAAAAGTGTCTATTATCTTCCATCTCTATAGTTGGTCAATTGGACATTAAATAAAATGAAAAAAAAAGATGGTGAGAAAATACGGTGTGTGGGTGCTTCTCCACGTTGTCTGGAAGTCAGGAAACACCTCCCTAGGAGGTTCCCCCACTAAACGTCACCATGGTAAAGGAAAAAACAAAGCACCCATATACATCGCTGATGTCCTCATCCAGCGGGACCATCGCATTACTCCTGACGCACGGATGAGTCAGCGGGGGGCGCGTAATTGATAATTCAGCCTTTAAAACTGAATGGCTGCATGGCTCCTTCCAGTATTCAGCCCAGTAATGCACTAAGTTGTCGGCCGGACAAGACATTTACAAAGTGGATGTCTCACATATTTAAAGGCAGAGGACTTCATCAGGTAGGGCTCAAAATAAATAACTTTGCTTTTGGTTTTTTGTTTTTTTGCTGTTTTACTAATAGTCATAAATATTCTCAAAGACAACGTAATTGAATCAGAATATCTAGAAACGGTTATATATTGAACATTTAGTTAAAAAATTAAATGGTATAATCATTCCATGTTCCATAATTGTTTGTCTTATTGTTTGATTATTTATTGTGTTATTTATCCGATGAACGCATGTTACGTTTTACTTTGTGTAGCAGTTTTTTTTAGGTAAGCTACATTTCTCTACTATAATAAAGTAGCCTATCATGCTTTTGTTTTCCAGGGAGTGTAGAATATGTGATTACAGCTTGATGATTTGTATTCTGTACACAACAAATAATATATCACCCCATTCTTTAAATGTCCAAAGAAAGTACACTCACAATCGCGATGTAACGAAAGATGGCAGCTATTACTCCTATTATATTGTCTGAACACGTGTATTCATAAGACTTCGGTCAGACTTTGACTGCAAAGATTCACAATCAAATGCTAAAACACACTTAACTTCTGATTGCTCAAATAAATAAATATTTCATGCTGTTTTCAACTAAACCCTTAAATAAGGCTGACATGCTTTTTGATTGTCTCATTTCAAATCCATTATGGTGGCATAAAAAGCCAAAATTATACAAAATCATTCAGCGATTCACATGTGTGGATAAATATCCTGGATATCCAGGATTTTAAATATAATACAAAGAAACTTAAAGCATTTATAAGGCTGTCTGCTTTATTATTTTCCCAGTGGTATTGTTTGATAACATGACCTACAACAGTTCACATAAAAGAACTGATTTCATTTAATTCACCATTTTCCAAACCACCATCCAAATCAGTGTGATATGTTTATGCTACCATACTAACATGGTGTAAAATGTGTCTCAAAGGTAAAGAAACACAATGGAGCTGAAGCCTTTACTGAAGAAACTGGGTTTAATCATCCGTGCTATCCTCACCTTCCTATTTGCTCTGATGGTTCTGGGTGTGATGGTATGGGCATATGTTCAGGGTTTCCAGCTGGTGACCTCCATGTATGGAATCATCTCCTTTGGCTTTTATGGACTGCTCCTCTCACTTCATGTATTGGTCCAGAGCTTGTTTGCCTTCATCGAGCATCGGAGAATGAAGGCCCGCACAAAACCGTGCACCTTTACTAAAACCATTGGCTTCACTATATCGGCTTACCAGGAGGACCCTGTCTATCTTCGAGAGTGCCTCAACTCTGTCAAGGCCCTCAAGTATCCTCCTGAGCTGCTGCGCATCATCATGGTTATAGATGGGAACTCAGACAATGATCAATATATGATGGACATGTTCAAAGAGGTATTTGCAGACCAGGATCCTGGCTGTTATATCTGGAAGAATAACTACCATACATGGGACCCCACCCAAGTCCAAAAGGATGTGGAAATTGCTACAGCAACAGGCGCAGAAGAGGAGAATAATTATATTATAGAAGAGGATCCGCAACGAAAAGAGGTAGAGAGACTGATCCAGACCAAGAAGTATGTATGCATAATGCAGAAGTGGGGTGGCAAGCGGGAGGTGATGTACACAGCGTTTAAAGCACTTGGCTCATCAGTTGACTATATACAGGTATGGATTTTTTATTTTCTCCTGAGTATTTCTGAAAGTATGATCATTTTTTTGTAAATAAACTAAAGTGTAAAGCATGATTTTCCTCTACAGGTGTGTGATTCAGACACTAAACTGGATCCTCTGGCCACAGTGGAGCTGTGTAAGGTGCTGGAAAGTAACCCCAAGTATGGTGCTGTAGGAGGAGATGTGATGATCCTCAACCTGAAAGACTCCTACATCAGTTTCATGAGCAGTCTTAGGTACTGGATGGCTTTCAACATTGAAAGAGCCTGCCAGTCCTTCTTCAATTGTGTGTCCTGCATAAGTGGTCCACTGGGTAGGTAAACAAATCAGTGATTCTAAATCAGTAAAGCAGTGGTAGTACTGGCTTTAATGCAATGTTGTAACTGATTGTACTAATATTTCTTTTGTAATAATATTTATTGTGCTTGTTGCTACACTCAGGTCTGTACAGGAATGATCTGCTGCAGCAGTTTCTTGAGTCTTGGTACAATCAGAAGTTTCTGGGGACTCACTGCACATTTGGTGATGACAGACATCTCACCAACCGTATGCTGAGCATGGGATATGCCACAAAGTAAGCTTCTAACATTATCTTATGAAAAAATGAGTTAATACACAGTTATCCTCAAATTATGTAATGATGCAAAAGGTTTCATAGAGATGTATTCTTTTGGCCATTTTCTTTAGATACACAGCTCGATCCAAATGCTACACAGAGACACCTGCTCAGTTTCTTCGGTGGCTCAACCAACAGACCCGTTGGACAAAATCTTACTTTCGTGAGTGGCTCTACAATGCAATGTGGTGGCACAAGCACCACCTCTGGATGACCTACGAGTCCATAGTATCGGGTGTTTTCCCTTTCTTTGTCACGGCCACCATCATCCAGTTGTTTTGGACAGGCACACTGTGGGACATCCTCTGGATTCTGTGTTGCATCCAGCTGATTGGGCTGGTTAAAGCAGCATATGCCTGCATTCTACGTAAAGATATGGTGATGGTGTTTATGTCCCTCTACTCAGCTCTGTATATGACAAGCCTGCTCCCTGCTAAGTACTTTGCCATTCTGACCATGAATAAAAGCAGCTGGGGGACATCAGGCAGGCGTAACATTGTGGGGAACTACATCCCCCTTCTTCCTCTGTCTGTGTGGGCAGCCATTTTGTTAGGGGGGCTCAGTTACAGAATCTACAGGGAGAGTCAACAGGACTGGTTAAGTCCAGCTAAGACACTGGAGACCCAGTTTCTTATCTTTGGCAGTGTGACTTATATATGCTACTGGCTGCTCATGATGTTCCTTTACTGGGTGTGGTTCCGCAGGATATGTAGGAAACGTTCCCAAAGTTACACACTGAGCGTGTAGGCCAGAAGTGTCCAATGATGAACTTTTATTTATTTCAGTTCAACTATTTACACAATTTTACTTGATTTAATTTATTTATTTTGTCTCATGTTTTTGTAACATATGTTTTATGCAGCTGCTAAGCCAACAAACCTAAAAGGGAATACATATTTTTAATGGAAAAGACAATAACCAAGCTGCCATTTTGGTAGCAGGAAATAACATCTTTATATAAAGACAATATATAGATGACATAAAGACAAAAATGTATAAAGACCAGTGTGTAATTTATTGGAGTTGTTGTTGCATATTTAAATGAAACTGTACTGAGGTCTTTTGGGCCCATGCACTTTTCAGGTTTCTTATTGTGAGATGACATTTATTTATGATGTCCGAAGATGGCAAAACTGTTCTTCTAAGTAACACATTTGTATTAAAAGGTGGGTGCAAGGAATCTGCATTTTGTTAATATTTAGACAATATGTCCATGTTTGTGTATGTAGATAATTAACAACACAAAAAATGGACGCTTCACTGTGTCAGTTTAGTTTCCTCTACCATTACTGTTATTATTGCACTGAATTCTGGATGGCACTTTCTGCACCGATGCAGACTTACTTGAAAATACAGAAAATTATTTAATTAATAGTTTTGTGCGGGAAAATATCCAAGCAGAAAAAGTATGTTTTTTCTATGGGAAAACTGGATCATGACAATAATAGTGTGACCGCATGGTGACACTTCTAAAACCTGAAACAATGGGAACAGAAGATCATTAAAATGTTGTGTATTGTAACAGTATATGTATGCCTTTTGATTGTTATTTTTTTACTACAGAGGACAAAATATGTTTTCTATTATTTCTATTATCCAACATGTTGTAATTGCTGGACATAGTCTGACAATGTGAACAAAATGGGGAAATGTGAAGAGGAAAAAAAATAAAGTGTTTTCTAATGTGCACAGTTTTGATGACTTTGCTTCAAAAACACATTTTAGAGAACAATAAAATAATTGTCTGGTTACATTTTTTTAAGATTAGCATTAGCAGAGATGCTAACAACAGTCGCAGTGTAGTGTCCACATCTGTAAAAATGTCCCAGGACAAATCACAGACCTGGATGCAAAATATTGTAATTACAAGCTGATAAATAAAAGAAAAAATTTTCCATGTACAACTCGGTAGCTCATGTCTGTTTTTATCAGGCCAATTTTCAGTCCAGGAGTTGCATGTCCAAGACCAGCCTACTTTGTCAGGGTGGAGGAATAAAGTAATTATGTGATCAGGTGTGAGAATGAGAAGGGCATTTGACCAACTTTGCAGGAGCACCAAAACAAAAACACATGGATAGAAGTGTGCATAATAAATAAAATCAAAGTATAGGTATAACATAATAAAGTTGAGATACAACAACAATCCATTATGAAAACTTCAAATATGATAAATCCTAACAATTCAGCTAAATTTGGTTAAAACAACATTTGATAGACCAACTTGACTAATCCAAATTTGCCCATGTTCATGATAAGTCTACAAAGGTTAGTTCTGGGTTTTATGCATTGTCCAGTAATTTATACATGTTTCTCTTAATCAGTATTATTAAGAATCTATGAAACCAGACAAAATAAATCAATTATTTAAAATACAAGCCTCCTCAAAAGACAGAGCCCGAATGTCCTGTAGTTTTCTGCTTCTAAATTCAGACAAGAGTTTATTGTGTATGGATGTTAAAACCTCAGAAACATTATAATAGTTACACAAGATGGTAAAGTTTTATCCTCCAGGACTACTGTGAGCAATCTAGGAATTATTTTGACTAAAATATTTCTTTTAACTCTCATAAATAAAAACATAAAGCAAATTTCTAGAACAACTTTCCATTACAAGTAGAATATTGTCAACATTTGTTTTGAATGTGTTACTTCTTGATTCAAGATGCAACAGTGGAGACAAAACACTAAGAAAGAAAAAATGTACAAATGAACGACATATTGGAATCAGGTAAGTGAAAGAGACGCTGGCTACAGTAGTGTAACACATTCTTAAAAGGTGCAAAATCCTGGACATTTTGTAAGTACTTTGAACTCAACAGAGGTTATTATATTTGGGCTTTAAAATTTCACAAATCTGTTCTTTGCTATCAGAGTGCAGGTCTAAGCATCAAACAAGCACCAAACTAGGACAGGAGTTAGACTTAACAAGTAAGTGCTATTTGGAATTAGTTTGTTGGTTTCAGAGTTAGCTGAGTTTCTGTCTGTTTTTGTTTTTGCTTTTTTCATGTGAAGTGGATATTAGGTCTGTCATTGTCGTTGTTAGTTTCATCTTAGTTACATCTCTGTGGTCCCACAACACGCTTCTCCTGATAGTGCTTTGCTTTGCTTTAGTTTTTGCTCCTTGACTTAGAGTTTTACTTGTTTTGTACCTCACTTGTAAGTCGCTTTGGATAAAAGCATCTGCCAAATGACTAAAAGGACTACATGTGGGTCCTAGAGATTCCAAATGGGATCCAGAACAAGCTATCGTGTTTCTCTCATGTAGAACCATCTTCCAGTCCAAGTTTGGGAGGTAGACACCACACACACAACCTTCCAATTTGATAAAAAATTTGTTTATAGAGCTGACTCAAGAGATTCTGAACCATCTCTTAGTTGTAGTATGCTGCTACATCCAATTGAGACTTTTGAGGGACCTCCCTTGGTACACCAAGCTTTGTTCCTCCTCTCACTTCCTTGGCTTTTACTGCTATACTGCTATACTATACTGTATACTGCTATATGAGTGCTTCTTAGCATTGAAATATGCTCAACAACAGTTCTTCAGCAGTTGATAACTGTTTGCTTCAGATGGTTGACTGACCTATCTTGAATGTTCTGCCAGACATTGTAACTCATGTGTTATCCAAAGGCTTTACTCACAATACGCTTCTCAGTGCCAAAAGGGTGTATAGTATTTGCACTTGCGTCTTTTGGCACCAAGTAGTTCAATGTTTCATTGTAAGGTCTCTTGGTTTCTGATTTCTGAAGTAAATTATGTAACAATTCATGTGTGTCTGGGTAGATTGGCCAGCAGCAGAATGTACTGCTGGCAGAATGTACAGTTTGTACCGCACACCTCATGATTATGGGGGATGCTGTCAACCTGCAACCTTTTTTTTTTTTTCCTTTTTAGTTTGAATGTATCCTTCCCTTTGAATTGAGTCATTTGCTTAAGAGTAAAATTTAGGTACTGGACTTTTGTGACAAACATTTTTTTGATCAATCTTTTGGTCTAATCTTTTCTTTTTGTCATAATTACAACAGCTTACTAATAGTCAGCCACTTACTTAATAGTGGCTGACTAACCTAGCTCACTGATGCATGGAAACTATGGAAATAACATGACTTTGTTGAGGCACATCTGGCCAGTCTGGGTCTGCTGTCTGGACAGACTTCTATCTGCATTGTTTAGATTTGTTCATACAGTAATTGTCTGTTTCTTGATACAAGAACATCTAAATACACAGTCAGAGCCTCAGTGTTTATCTGCAGTAGTAGTAGTTGTGTCTTTCCCACTTCCGGTATCCTATATCCATATCTATGACTTTCAGATGTGGTTGTTGCATTCTTTCTTTGACATTTAATAAATATCTCTGTATTACTTTATACCATCCCGTTAACCATTTACATGGGTGGGTCAACATTGTTATCATATTAGCTCTCTAAATGCTAACATTGCCAACATGCCATGAGTCAGATGTAGCAAAGAAACTGATGTAAACTGCTTGTTTGTTGTATGTTCCAAGCATCCATACAAATGATATAAATCGCTTGTTCAATTAAGTTAAATAAAAGGCAAGGGACAATATTTATACAAATATTATTCATATGAGTGATATTTAGTTTCATTATCGTTACACTCTGATGGTTGTAAGTAGAATCAGTAAGTAAGACAAAAAAATATATAAACGTAAAAATACAATTTCAAATCAGCAGCTGTGATCTTTGTTATCTACGTTAATATGAATATATTTACATAATGTAGGGTGGAGCTCTTGCTTTTATAACTTAAGTTATATGAGCTGGGTGGGCTGGCAGGTTTTTAATCAACCGCAAATGCAAAATAACTATCTTTATTTCACATGAAGGTTTTTTTTTATAACATGCAGGGTGGAGCACTGGCTTTCTAAAAGCAGTAAATGTGCAGAAAGAATGACATAATGGTGATGCTTTAGTTGCAGATACGACTAGATACAGTAAACATTGCAAATCAAAACATCATAAATAAGGTGTTCTTGTTCACAGGAACAATACAGTAGCTCCTGGAGATTTATTGTGCATGTCAATTGCACTTTGGCAAATATCTTTACATCAGTGAGACAATAGGACAATGACTCTACATGTTTTAATGTTAGGTGTGGATGAAGACGATTGAAATGTGAAAATGTTACAGTAAAGATTTCAGCTTTGTGGGATAGAAACTCAGTATAAGCACTAAGCTAACCATTTAACTAAAATAAACATTGAGCAAACATCTACTTTAACATGAACTAATATTAAAGCACATTAATATAAATTAACCCTATATTATCAATAGACATACATACACAGATATTTAACTTCTGTTCTTCATACAGATGCTAAGTGATGTCACAGCTGGATATTATTGGACCATGACTGTCTTGGTAGTAGTGATAATATAATTATGATACATGTCAGGACAAACAAAACAAAACAAAACAAAACAAAACAAAACAAAACAAAACAAAACAAAACAAAACAAAACAAAACAAAACAGTGACTGTTAAAATAGTAAAGATATAAATAAACAATACTAAAACACAGAATGCACAAATAGAAGTAAATAATAAATAACATTTATTATAATACCTTAAAATCTAAACCGATTTTTTAATTTCTTCATCTCCTGTTGTGTGCTTCATAGCTGAAAATGAATTCTACACAATTTCCTGATCTGATGTGAAGTTAATGTAAGAAAACAATTCTGCTGATTGTGTGAGCATTCAGGCTGAAAAGAGTCTTTTAGAAAATGCTTGGAACTGTGATGGTAAATAAAACATAATCAAGTTGAAAGAAAAGTGTGGAAAAGGGAAGAAACAGCTCATGATCCAAAGTATGTAAAGTGATGTATCAAACATGGCTGCCAATGGAACAGGGTCACTGGTGTTTAGTGTTTAGAAGTGACTGCTGACAGCAGTAGCAAGATGAATTCTGATGTATAAAGCAATGTAGTCTCTGCTCACATTCTGCCAAATGCTATGATAATGACCCTAAACATACTGCAAGTCAGTCACTTGATCTCAATCCAATACAGCATGCTCTTCATGCTTTTACTGAAAACAAAACTGAAGGCAGAAAGACGAACAAACAAGCAGCAGCTGAAGGTGGCTGCAGTGAAATCCTGGCAAAGCGTCTCCAAGGATAAAACTCAGAGTTTAGTGATGCCCATGGGCTCCAGACTTCACACAGTCAATGCCTGCAATTAAATTTCAGATGTTAAAAGTTGTGGTTATATTTACAGTTATGTCACTTAAAGTGCACCGGAAAAGGTTATCTGTTTTGAATGGCTGAAATTCCTAAATAGTAAATGCCATATTTTTTTGTATAACCTTATAAAATAAAGCTGAAATTCTACACTTCAGTCACATCTTGATTGTTTTATTTCAAATCCATTGTGATAGTGTATAAAGACAAAATCTTTAAACTTCTCAAATACTTCCTGACCTAACTGTATGTCTCACTGATAGCTAATTAAATGCCAAAAAAAGAGTCAAATCTACTGTAAATCCAAATGATCATCAAAGCAGAAAGATGTGTATAACTAAGTAAACAATGGTTCCCAGCTTTGTGGTCTTGATCGTGAGCAAAACACTACATAGGACCAATTGTTGAATATAAATTTCTATTAAAATTTTGCAACTGTAGACCATGACCAGATGACTACAAGACCACAGCAATTTTCAGCAACCACTTTCAATGCTAAAAAACAGACACCATCTGACTATCTGCCAAATAGTCAGTGAGTCAAGACGTCTGATGGTTGGACTCAACTGTAATCCAGGAGATAAGAAAACTTTCTCATATGAGTAAAACTGTCTGGATTTCCTTAAAAGCTGCCACACTGCCAAAGTTTGTTATTAGATGTCACTATGATAAGTATTTAGTTTCCAAAAGCAACATGTGTAACATGGACTATCTGCTAAAAGTATAAACCAACAAATGTGGATATCAGAGGTCTGAGGTGATGTATTTGTAAAAGACTGAGTTTTATGAGTCAGGGGAAGAAGAAAAAGGGGAAAAAGCACATGGAACTGACGAAGCGAGCATCACTTCCCTTAAATCTGTTTTCAATTAGTCTGCCCTCTCCCACCCTGTCTGGGCCTACTCCCTGACATCAGGAAGAAGTTACATCTGTGCACATGCTGTGGCTCACGTTTGATCTGCTGCCAGTTGAAAGCACTAATGTGCACTGCAAAATGTCGTGTCACCTTCAGCACCAAAGTCTTTTTGCTCCCATTCAGTCTAAGCAGCTGTTTTGTCTTGGAGCAAACTATAATTCCCCAGAGTAAAACTGAGTTAACTTTACTACTAGAGTGCAGCAGCTCTGCCAGAGCCTGTGAAAATCACCATGATGGTCATGATTAGTATTTTTTCCATTATAATGGCTGTAGTGATATAATGATTAACACAACATGATACATGGAGAAAAGAGAAATTTGTCCACATGGTTGCAGATATGAGGACGTCTGTACCAAGAATGTTAGTGTAATATTCTGGAATGTATAATTACCAATAATTGCATGTTTTTGCTCTATAAAACAAAACAAAATGTTACAAGGTTATTTTCATATTGTCTTTGGTGTGGTGTTTGGTTTCCATTACTAATCCTGTATTTTCCCACTTTAGATTTATGTTCTACATTTTATTATTTTCATCTCACTCCTTTATACAAGAGAAAAAAAGTTAAAAAGTGAAAAATAAAGGCAAATTGGGTACAAATGAGATAATCAGCACACAGTAGAATAAAATTGGATAATCATATTCAATCATTTATTTATTCTTTGGCACACAATATTTGGACAAATTAAGTTGAGGGTGTTCCCCAGTCTGCTGAGACGGCCTTCATCTGATGATCTCAGCCGCAGGGCTCACACTCATCCTGGTGGAGCTACGTACATTTACAGGAACTTGCGCAAAGGCACATAGTTTAATGCTGCATACCAGTGGTCACCAATCAGAGCCCACAACTTTTCCCATGTTTATGAAGCCACTGCACATTGCAATCAGTGCTCACTTTGTTTCTGAGCTGAAAATGAAACTCCTTCTTGGGTTTGTCATTTTTAAATACAAGAATATCATGACAATCACATGCCCCGATTATGAAAATCAGATAATTTCTTCCCGAGATAGTGTTTGATAAATATGTCTGTTTCTATAAATCTAACCAAATTATAACCAGGATTGTGTCCTCATGTTGTGTGTATATATAAACTATAAGTGACAGTCTCAAACTGTTCAAAGTTACAAGTTAACCAACACAATTACACCTTAAATCCACACCTGATTCTGAAAGAAAAGAAAGATTTATGGCTCTGTCAGAGGAGAGATCTGCTAAAGGACCTTTTTGGACTTACAACCTTAGTGATGCATATCTCTTTACTGGCGCTCCTCTCGTTTGCCTGTTACCTATTTAGATATGGAGAGTGAGTTGGAGTCAGAAAGAGAGAAAACCTTTTTATAAGACTCTGACTAAAAGCACCACGTAGTACAGGGTCCAAGGGGTTAATATAATCTAGAGTAGCTAACAACAATAGTTCAGATACTATTTAACATTTTCTGTCTGACCTCTTGTCACAATGTCTCATTGGTTGCCTTGCAACAATCTGTAATGGAAAAAAATAAAGCAATGTGCCCATTACATGACAAGCTGAGTGTTGCGTCACGTCTGACTATATTTAGATACTCCACATGTGCTTTATAAAGCCTCGAGATCCCAACCTCTCCTCACATTGTGTTTTCTCCCAAAACAAGTCAGTCATTTAGAAGGAAACTCAGGCTTTTCCAGCTCAAAACTCACATACATGCCACATATCACTTTAAGGGTCCACAAGTTTTTATTATGCTAAAATGTCACTATTTGTTCATACATTGCATTACCTTACATATTAAATATATCTATATCACATATTTTTTTCATCTGCAGAGGTCAAAAATGCAGAATGTTGCATTTTCACTTTGAACTTACATTAAGTTATACTGTACATACATAAATAAAGATAATAATAACAAAAAAACATCACTTTTAGTAACTAATTTACTGTATTTGGCCATATTTATCCTTCCTTCAGTTCTGAACAGTCCCTGCCCCTCAGCTCCTGTCACCACCATATGTCGCTGCACGGTGTCAGGTGATAAACAATCCTGGTGTCTGTCAGTTCTGAACAGACATTTCACGTTTTAGTCTTATCAGACCATATAATCTTTTCCCATGTATTAGTTATTGAAGTAACTATGTAATAACTATTGCAATAATAATAATATAAAGTTTATTCATAATTTGCTAATTTAATTAACACCAGTCTATTACAAATCAATTAAATTTATATTTTGCTTAGGGTTGTATTTTACACCTTGCCAGCACAGCTGTTGCTGTCAAATGTTATCACCCCATTAAATGGTTATTATCAGCTGTTATCATGCCCATGTGCATAATTATGTAAGCTGCACCCTACAAAGTAGGCTGGAAAGTGCACATCAACGAGGGGTGTAACAGTGTAATTAGGCAGCTTCTAGTGGCCATAGTAATTAAGAGAGGAACAGCCACTATTGGGGATGTCACATAAATAAGTGACAAAGTCCGCACAGATGGGGGGAGTGGGATGGATGGATAGTTCAAACAGGAGAAAAGCATTTGCTTCTAGTTCAACTTTTGCCCATGATGGACCATTATAATGGCCAGTGGCCCAATATATGATTGTTATCTGTTGTTGTACCAGGAATTATGCTTCAGATAGGGCACATCGCCAAGCCAGATGATATATATTACCACTCATAGGGAATATTGATGGGATACATAGTTGACAAAACAGTACTTGAAATCAACAGACAGCTGTTTTCATTGTCACTACTGTTACTTTATAAGTTGCTATTTTAATCCAACCCAAAATCTTTCCCTGAACCTACCTAACTATTTTTGTGCCTGAATTGTGCCAAGTAATTTTGTAATTAATGTGCCCAAACCTGGGATGCTCAGCTTTTATGATTTTGACTTTAATTACATATAACCTATTGACCCAGGGGCAAATTTCTCACAATTTCTCAACATAGGTGGACAAAAAAAAAAGAAAAAAAGACAGCAACAAAAGGCAAAGGTCAAAAAACTTAAAACAAAAAAGTAACTAAGGAAATAATGACTACAATTCAGAAGGGAAAAGGCAGAAGAGGAATTAATGCAATCATGGCACAGTTCAGATGAGCAATATTTCTTAGCTGGTGAAGACTCAGTTTTAGTAAGCATCACTCTAGGCAGGAGCTTATGTAAGTTAAGGTCAATCTTCAACCAAAATTTAACAAGGCTCAGTCAGTATTTCTCTTTACCAGGCATTCAGCACAACTCGGGCAAAGATTTTTCTTTGACAGGATTTTAACATACTTAATGCAGGCAGTGATTAGGGTAAGTAATACTTGATTGAGGTACGTAATATTGTAGCTCATGCACAATTAAACAGGGAGGAACTCTTCAACTTGCAACATTCACCCACACAGGGCGAGACATTCTAACAAAGAAAAGCAGGGACAAAGTTCTGAGGAATCAACTGGTTTAACACAGAACAAGTAAACTGGCTGAAGCATTACACTGATAGGCCTCAGTAGGTAGATGTATAAATGTGCAGTGAGTACATGTTTGCTGGTGGCTTATAAGCAAGGGCTGATTGAACTGATTGAACTCTAGGTTGGAGCAGTTAGGTCTGGGGAAAAGAGGAACTGCAGACAGGATGAGCTGAGTGAGACTGTGTAGCAGAGCTTAATGAGGTAGAATGAAACCAGGTATGAGTATCCATGTTAGAGAAATGGGTGGCAGAAGACCTGCAGCAGTGAGAAATAGGGAAAATGAACAGAAACTTGACACAGGAACCTCTCCAAGGTACTAGCAGTTGGGCAGGGCGTAATGCGTCTCCAGAGGACTGAGTGGATGCCAGAGGCGAGGGCAGATCCCTTCTGTAGGAGAGACATTTTAACACTAACACTATGTTACTCATGCTAAAATGTTATAAGGTTACGTGGATACCGTACCACAAGTTAAGCTTATGTAACTACCTAAAAATGCAGTCAAATCCAGAAAAAAAAAACAACAACAGGTGGCAAGACCTATCAAAATACTATCAATAATAACATCACTAAAGATAAGATAAGAAAAGATAAGATAGGTTTATTCGTTTATATGCACAATTATACATAGTACAATGTTCAATGAAATGCGCTGATGTACCTGCTTCCTTTTACACAATGAGACAAACAAGTAGAGATCAAGGACAGTACATATACATATACGTATGTATATGTATAAAGACCAAAGATACGCACTGCCTCACCTAGATGAAAAGGCGGATTAAGGACGAGGCAGAGTGTCTGTGACCAGGCTGGAAGGCAGCAAACTCTAGGACTGGTGGAGGTTCTGCCAGAGAGACTCTGGAGCAGAGGAGACCAGAGGAGACTCAGGCTTGGTGTTGGCTGACTCTCATGTAGTCCTGCCAGCGAGTTCATAGTATTTGCTCTGAACATTTTTTCGATTGCTCTAACCTTCTGATTTTTCTCTCCCAAGCACATGAGTATACAGGCTATGTACCTCTCCCTCTCTTTCTCTCTTCCTCTGTCTCTTGTCTCTTGTGCATTATCCTTCCAGGTCCTCATCATGGGAGTAGGCTATGTGGCCCAGATCCTACTGGCTGGTTGCACCAAGAATGTGTAGTCATTCTCCTGATTAGGTTCTGCCCATTGTCTGTTGTTGTCTGCTCTTATATTCCCTCTACACTTTCTATTTACCACAACTGGTTGAGATAGATTACCGCCCATAATAAAATAATATTAATACAGAGTTGACATTAAAAATGCTACTTGCAAAAGTATTCAACCACTTTCACTCTCAGCCTCAGTGAACCTCATACAGTCATATACAGCATGAACCTCACTTCATTAAGGTAAGCAGCTTTACTTTCAGAAGTAGCCTTATTTCTATATTGTTTAGTGGTCTAAAATAACAATAATGGTTCAGAATTAACAACAGCAAATTTAAATATAATACATCTATGTTGTCTATCTATTTAGACTTTGGATTATTTAGATGTTCAGCTACTCTGTGCTGTCCACTTCAGCTATTCAAACTACATGAATAGAATAACTAGGAACCTTACTACAATCTTGAATCACAATTGTTTCCAAAGATAATGGTATTATGCAAACTTCTTAATAAATTAACAATATTAGAAATCTAAGAAGAGATCAATGTCAATAAAATTTCAGCCATTAGTCTTAGTCCTTAGTTTCTCACATTAATTTGACTGCAAAAAAATCATACTGTTTATCCATCTATGGCAAAAACAGACATTTTCCATAATGAGACAATCTAGAATGAACTGTTTACCATACTTTATTTAATGCTATCCATGGGACTTAACGGTGGTTTTCTAGTTCTAATGTGGTCGTGTTTGTGTATGTATATTAGCTAGATAGAGTTAGTCAGACACATGTCAGACAATATTCTTTGACAGTAGAACCACAACCACTGATATTACCTATGACCCAAATATAACACCAGAAACATCTTTTAAAAAATGCAGATACAGCTCTTTGCCTTTGGCTCACCTTAAACAAGTATATACATTTTGCTAAGGCAAAGAACAGCATCTGCAATCCAAATGTGTTCATCCAACTTCTTTGTTGTTTTTCTGTTGCAACCAAACTGGCTGAGAATTATTACCAAATTCTCAATAATTGTAACGGTTTTAATTATTGGCGTTTGCAAAAGTTTTTAAATGGCTCAATATTGACATGACAGTCAAGCATTTTCCTTTAACAAAATGACGCTTTTGTCACAGGTGGTAAGTACATTTAATCAAGTGCTGCACTTAAATAGAATTAAAATTAAATGTAGTTAGTGTACTTTACTGGAGTATTTGCATTTTATGTTACTTTAACTCCACTACAAGTCAAGAAAAATATGAAATATAAAAAACATTTATATGACAGAATTAGTTACTAGTTACTTTTGCAGGTTTAGATACTTAACTTTATAAACTAATAAAATACTGATTAATCGTTTATAGACTAACCTTTACATGAGTAAACTTTAAGGGTACTTGTAGTGGAGTATTTTTCTAGGCAAACACCTGCACTTTTACATTCAGATTTATTTTGAGCACTTTAGACACCTCTGCCTTTCATCATAACAATGAACAGGAAGTAATGGTAATTAAGATAATCTGATCAACATCTCTAATACAGATCATTGTTTTTAGTTTGTTAATAAATGCAGTATAATTTGTTTTTTCTTTGCCTCGTATTTCACCCTTAATTTTTTTAAAACAAAACTTGATCAAACCTGCAGTTTGTTATCAACAGCATCATCATCATCTGCCTAAAATGCATCGTTTTTTTGGTGAAACACTACTTTTGTACTATGAGTACATTTAGAGTATATACTTAAAGTTTGTTTAAAGTTAAGTTTAAGTTGAGGCAAGATTTTTGTTTGTTTTAGGAAAAATTTGTTTCAGGCATTCTTAACAGGCATAGTTAAATATGAGTTTACTTCTTCCACCTTTAGCTGCTTTTATATTCTTCTGCAGGATGAAGCAAAATGAGCTAACTGACTGTTTCAACACAGATCTTGTAGAAAACATTATGTAAACTGGGCTTTCATTTAGATTATGTTTAGATTTTCAGAGTGGATATGCCTTCAAGGAAGCCCATAGAATTGGCTGTTTGCTACCAACTAACTGGCTAATTGTTGGCTGATTATATGCTGTCATTTGCCAGAATACCTAGACTTTCATAATTTGTTTGTTGTCTGAGGCATCATCTTGCCACAGCATTATGCCTTAACTCAACATTGGCCAAATGCGTAGTTATTGCACTTTGCCTTTGTACGGTGTTAAAACTCTAAGCAAACATTTCATCTTAGTTATGGTTTTAATCTGTGCCTTGAAATTCACTGTGGTCTTTTGCCCCTTTGCTTTTACTGGCATAGTGGATCACAGATGTTAAAGGTGTTACAAGTGCCATCACCTGTACCAGAGAGTGTAACATCATGTTTTTTTGTTTAAGGAATACTGAATATCAAACCATTAGGACATAAAAGTGTTTGTCAACTGTCTCCTAGAGAAACATGCAAATCTAACCTTAATCTACTAATTAATAATACTATTAATTATTATTAAGCATGCTGATTCTGCAACAGGAACCATCCTTGTGAAGGAAATGGGCGGTGAAAAGGAGCAAAGAGGCAGGCTTGGACATGGGGCCTAAGTGACTTGACTTCCTGGGATATAAACTGGCTGCTTATCCCAGCCATGACTCAGTGACTAAGTGAAAGCAGTCACTTCCAGACACTGATTGCATTTCCTGGGTCCATATAAGTCAGCACAGTTCAGTTATGAAGACCCAAGTGCAAATAGTGAAAACGCTTAAAGTAAAGTGAGTGAGTAAAACTAAATGAAAGCAGAGATTATAGTGAGTAACACTTTGGTTCAACTTAGTATTGTGTAAGATTAAACTGTGAGGAAATCACCAACTTTCACAACACAGTTGGGAAGCAATATGGGGATAAACTGAGACGATGACATGGTTATGCTTTTTTCACAACTGCTGTGTAGGACAGTGAGCATTAGAAGGTGCAAATTACTTACATCAGCTCAAGTTGTCCAACACAGGTCAATGGTGCAGACACTGAGGTTGGCAAATGTGCTAAACTTTGATGGAATTTATCACATGGCATTGTGTAAAACATTCTGTATTCAGCCATCACAAGCTTTAATCTGTGTGAAACTTATTTGAAGTTGATCTGGAGCTGGTGCCTGTACGTAGCCAAGGAATGTTTGTGAAAGACACTCACTCTGGAAGAAAATGTGAATGGACTGGTGCTGAGTTCCAGAAATTATTTAAGCTTATAATGTTGTCCAAGCAGTGGTTAGCACTGTTGCCTCACAGCAAGAAGGTCCTGGGTTAGATTCCTGGGCTTGGCCTAGGGTCTTTCTGTGTGGACTTTGCATGTTCTCCCCATGTTTGCGTGGGTTCTCTCCTGGCACTCCGGCTTCCTCCCACAGTCCAAAGACATGCAGTCAGGTTAACTGGGGACACTAAATTGCCCGTAGGTGTGAGTGTGAATGGTTGTTTGTCTATATGCGATGGACAGGCATCCTGTATGATAACTGGGATAGGCC
>OMLM01009577.1:0-13858 GCA_900302695.1 Helostoma temminkii
GATCTAAGCTATTTTTTTTGGGACAAATGCTACATATTGTTGTTATTATTGCACAAAAACATTTGCAGCATTAACAGGAGAAAGCGAAAACCACTGAAACCACATGTACAGAGGAACCAAACATGCTATGTCTGTGCTTCCCTCTCACCCCGTGTGTGCTAGATGGGCTCTGGCCTCGAGTGAATATGACCTTCATGGCAATTTTAAGAGAATGATTTTCTTTTCATTTATATGACATATGATTAGTAATTCATTTTTCTTTATTTTTTATAAAATGTTTAATCAGTGCAAAGATATTTAACAGTGTAAATGGAGACTTCTGTTTGCATAAAACAATGAAACTGTAGTGACAACACAGTTTCGGTCTTCAGACAAAGCAGGTAAGGTTTTTGCATACAAGTCACTAATAAAGTCAAAGTAATTTGACTGAATGTCATTACTTCTTTTCGCAAATCAATACATTTTACATAGTAAAAAAATCTATGCCCTGATGAAAACAATGAACCATTGGCCCTGTCTGCATCAACTAAACACTGTATCTATAGAGTAATATGTTAGGTTTTTATGTGACTTAAAGAAAATCACATAACATTTTACGTGTAACTTCTCTCTCTACTCATTTAGTGCCTCCTCATATCCCATCCTGTGAGGTGCCGAGCTCAGTGTTTGTCGGCTCAGGCCTGGAGCTTCACTGTAAGGACAAACTAAGTGTGCCTCCAGCCACCTACCGCTGGTACAAAGACAATAAGGGTCTGACAGCCACAGCAGACACTCCATACAGTATCGACACAAACAAGGGCACACTGGTAAATACTCATGTAAATTACAACACAAATGCAGACGCACACAGTTGTTGGTCTTCTCATTTCTCCTCTTATGTTGTGTTTATTTGTCTGGAGCAGAGGTTTAAGAGTGTGTCCAAAACAGACGCAGGGATGTATCGCTGCGAGTCCTCCAACAGTGTGGGAGCACCCAAGAGCTGCGTGGCACAACAACTGACAGTTATTGAATGTAAGTGGGTTTGATAAAACAGTTAACTGGTGCTTACATATCTTTCATATCTGTGCGCACAAAAAACTTCATAAATAAATAACTAAACAATCTCTCTCTTATCCTTTCAGATCCTTTGAATATGACAATTTTAATAGCAGGGGCCTCAGGATTTCTGATGCTCATGCTTTTCTGCTGCATCTGTGTGTGTGTCTGCCGACGCCGAAGCAACAGTGAGTAGTGTGCTCTCTGAGTGTAAGCTTTCATATTTGAGATATTTTGTTGACCTATGAATTGAATAAATTCAAGGGAGACTTGACCCTGACAAATCATTTAATAAGCTGCTGATAACTGATATGAAAGACACTTCATTCAGGGTTGGACCTGTTTCTTTTTTTTTTTTTTGAGTGTCTCTCAAATTTGACAGTTAGATGAGTCAGGAGCATCTTGGAAGTTGTGCACTTAACATTTCCATAGCAAATATCCAAGCATTGTTTGTTTATAAACAACATACATACTGACAAAAACCTGCCCACGCTCCCTATTATCAAACATTACTAACATTTAGCTTGACAAGTATCCTGCAAAACAATAAATGTCAAATAATACAAGGTACAAAAAGTAGGTAAAAACAAATAATCCTTCTATTCTCATACATTCATTTAAAACTGTGACACACAAAAGAGAGTTTGAGTTCTTGCCGCACATAAGGTTTTTCAAGACCAAAACAATGTACATAGAAGGATTTTTAATCTGTATGATCTCTTTTAGTAATGCGGACATGTTAACAGCGCTTTATTAAAACACATTTTTAAGTACCCTCATATGATTTCCACCTTTATTTTTCCTTGTGAAAGCACTGGATTTTACTTTACCCCATTCGACTGTAATACATTAAAATCATGATTAGATGAGGGACAAATGAAACAGTATTAGCCTGAGTACAGTTAGTGTGCCTAACTACAGTGTAACTACAGTATATTCCATTTATTCAGTAGTGATTATAAAAGCCAGGTCTTCATACACTTTCTGACATTTTCTCTTTTTGTGTTTGAACAGAGAATAAGAAAACAAAAAGGTGAGTGCTTAACTTTTCAGTCTAACTCTTTGTTACGGAAAGTTTTGGGTCATGAGTTTACATGGACTGAACTCACCCTTTGTCTTTCAGCACCAAGTCCTACAACCCCCATCCTCCTCCTCCTCCTCCCACTCGCAACGTGAGTGATCAAAGTGATTTATTTTATTGTGACAGGGCTTGATTTAACTTGCTACTGTGAAATGTTGTTGATAGGCTGCTGATACCACTCTGATTAAACTAAGCAATTCTTTGTACGTCTTTCCACAGCTGAAACACTACAAACAAACCCAGTCCTTCATGGTCTGAAGGGGAACTACTTCAGCTTCACACCATCGAAAATCAAAGTGTCTAGCACACTGGAAAGTTGCTCAGCTTGGTTTTGGACAATTACTCACTCTTCTCTGAGATGGACAGACAGACAGACATGTCAAACAAAAACTAAAACAAGATTTGCTAAATGTTTACTGCTTCCTAACATTGGCATTTGTACACTGGAGGCTTGAGACATGACCTTACAGTATGTTAATATCTACTACAAACTTACAATTGTAATATTTTGTAGTATTAAGATTATGATTCTATTCAGCCTTTCAATACTTCTGAGACTTAAAGTGCTACAGTTAAAGTTTTTCTCTCTTTGCTACCTATAGGCCAGTAACTGTAACTATTCTTCCTGATTATGGTATTTACTGTGCATAGACTGTGTCACACAAGGTTGTGTCTTCAGTTAGTATTTACTTTAAGAGAGTTGGATGTTGTTTTATATGAGATTTTTTTGTTATTTTATATATTTTCATAAACTCTTGTGTGTGCTTTTTTTACGTTATGTTGTAATCTTTGGTTGTACAAATTTAAATAATGTTAACAAAATGCAAAATGAACAGGTGTCTGCACACACTGAATGGTGCTTTGGAGCCCTTTAGAATATTTAGCCACTGATCATTTCAAAAATACACAAAAAGAAGAATATTTTATTGATGGCACTGGCATCAATAAAATACGAGGAATAACAGGAATTTGCTCAATCGACATGTGTTAACCACTCGTATGTATTAAACAACCACCCAAAATGAAGAATATGTTACAGGACGAAGAGTTTTTATTGAGTGCAGATCAAAGTTGTTAGATTTAGTCCAGTATTTTGGCCTAATGTTGCCCCGAGCTTCAGCTTTGCTTTGTGTTTAGTGTGCATTAGCTAGTGTTATTCTGCTAAAAGGCTAAACTAAGATAACAAATTATTGTGCACACGCTAGCATGTTAGCATTTAGCTCAAAGCCACCACGCAGACCTGATGGCATCATTATGGATTAGTCTTGTTTATTAGATGTCCATGGACTACTGATGTTTAAGTTTTTTTTACCTATGTTTCAGAGTGTATTTGCATTTCTTCTTCTCTTGTTTCTCTATTTTGTCTTGTTAATTTCACAAGCTTCCATGTTTCCAACAGTTGCTATATGACAAAGATTGTTTGTTCTATTTTTATTATAGTAAATGTACAGTGTAAACAAAGTGATTGATTTCCCCCTTATTATTGTACAACAACAAGTTACCATGGACCAGTAAAATCTTGATTTTACTGAGGTTGCCTGAGGAACTTAACATCTATTCTATCAACTATGTTTTTCTTTGTACCACTAGGTGGGACCACAGCATTGGCTGCATTTACAGACCAGCACAGACTGTAGGCACTGTGATGCCAGCCTTTATCCATTATTTGGCAAAGAACAGTAGCAGTATTGTTCTTCTCCTTTGAGAAGCCGTTGTTCTCATTATTGTAATACCCATAAATTACACATTGTGAAATGCACAGATTTCCTATTGCTTCACTTCCACATGGTTTAAAGAGGATGCATTCATTGTCTGTGCATATACACACAGTTTAAAGATTTAACTCGTGATCATGTCAACATCTAAACATTTTGAATTTAAAGTATTTGCATCCAGCCTGTGCATGACCTTTATTGGCTACGATGCAGTGGCAGGAACCAGTAACAGAGATCTATTCTCGAACATGGTCATAACCTTCCTTAACGATTACATTAAGTGGATCCCATTGATCTGCTAATATGGCTGTTTGGTAGCTCAAGCCTTTCTGATACACCACTTTGACTGCAATGAAAGGACATCAGCTGAGCTCTAAAATATGCAAATGCGACACAGTTTGTCACTTGTGTTTAAAAACTGCGTCCTCAGTGGGAAACAGCAATGGTTTTAGCACAATTTGCATTGGTAGATTTTTCCAGAGATTCAAAAGCCCACAGCATCTGCAAAGATATTTTTTTTCTCGACAGTGCATTATGGTACTTACAGTAGCTCTAAGTTAGTGCTTATTGATCGAACACCATTCTTCATGATGTATTATGAGATATTTTCAGCACACCACATAAGGTATCATAATTCTCATAGTGCAGCACTATATAATAGCAAGGAAATCCAACAATGACACAGAGGGATGTGGCCCACAAGCAGAGAGTGCCCTCTCTGATATTTTTATATTTTAATATATATATGTAATAATAACTTAAAATGAATCAAATCAAGTTGTTTCCTTCACACAAACCATAATCATTCCCCAACCTAACCAAGTAGTTTTTGTGTGCCTGAAGTTCTATGCTCTATATTTTCTTTTCAACAAACATCTGGCGCATGATAACAGCCTACTGAACTAACTACGAGGTGGAGCAGCACCTTACTAACCCACATCTGTGGTTTCAATAACAGCTGATGATGACTAATGAATGGTGTGATAACACTGAGAACAATGACTCTGATTATAATAAAATATACATTTTTACAGGTATGTTGTCACAGATAACAATGACAATGACTTTTTTGGAGCTAGTATTTTTGTGCTGTGTTGACTAAAATACTGTTTGCTCTTGTATTTTGTTATTCTTGTGTCTCTGTTCTAAAATGACTTGTACGCTGTAAAACTACAGTATTCAGAACCTAAACTTCAGTAGCAATACAACTATGTAAAATGCCTCATTACAAGAAACAGCACATTCATAAATCTACTTGCAAAAGCTTGCAGTAACATGAGACTTGAAATCATTCCACTCTGTGTGACTCTGTGCTACACTCTGCTCAGTCGTTCCAGTATCAGTTGTTATAAAATTACAATAAACAAAGAGACACTTATGCAGAAATAATTCTGACTGTTTAGGAGGACAAAAATCACTTTAAACCCTTTAGAAGCGAACATCTCTGCACTGGTGCCAAGCTGTTCAATGAATCTGGTTCACAGAAACTTCTGACAGCACATCTTTAAATTAAGATATGTATTTTGCAGCAGAGGGGCCCTTATAGAGTTTTCATTTTTATAAGTGAATTATTAATGATATGCTGAAACAAAAGCATGATTTTAATGTGGCTAGTTTGTTAATTTACACTATTACATAACTGCACTGTTTGACAGGTATCGGCTTTTTACTTCATTGGACCTTTTATCATGACAGTAAGACTGTGGTTGACAGTGTTTTTCTTCTGGTTTAAGTTAAGTTAAGTTATAACAGTCTCATTTTTATCATGCATGGAATTTGTTCGCAACAGAACCAAAAAAAACAAAAACAAAACAACAACAGCAACAAAAAACAGCTGTGTGGGTATGCAGGGCCGTTAATAATACATCATGCTTTGAAAGTTGATCAAATGATTTATACTGCATATAAAGAATTAACCAGTTATCACAGATGTTAGAACAGATGAATGCGTTGGAGCAAAACATTCCCTCTGATAGTGGAGTAGAAGCGCAGTAACTTAAAGTAGCTACCTGAAAATAGTAGTTAAACACACATTGCACAAATACACAAAACAGTGACAGTTTATAACATGACAACAAAGACAGTGTTTTCAGACACACACACACACACACACATGCATTGTAACAAATTTGGCGTTTGCTTAATGGCACTAACCAGTTGCCAGTTAAAGTCATGTTTTGTGGTTTCCTTTGAACAACTAGCAGGGCCTCTTATGATTCCTCACCCTGGATTACAGCTCAAGGAGTTTGTTACATCACATTTTGTAAATGTGTGTTTCTGCCAGATAGACTGAGGAGAGAGTGTGTGAAAATAAGTGAGAGAGAGATAGAAAGAAAGAGAGAGCAGCTGAGTGTGAGTGGGCGATGGCTGTCAAATGAAATCTATGTCAGGACCAATGTTTTCTTAGATGTTAAATTAAGCTTCCCGTGAGGTTTCCTTCAAGACATCTACTTCCTATGATGCACTCAAGCCTTAACCCACAACACACTCTGTGAATTGAGAACCTTTGAAAACCTCCAGGAGGACTACTCATCCATAAACAGGTGGCACAATACTTACAACACATGGCATTTCACCCTCACGGATTAAGTAGCTTTTGTCATGTTTCTACTCAAATAAATCTCTTACTCCAAGTTTTTACTTATGAGTTTGTTTCTGGTGATATTCGTTCCACCCTGACCTCTAACTCCCAGTTTACTGTAGTTTCATATCTGTCCGCATTAGCAGTTTGTGGGTTATGCAAAGCTTACATCATGCAGACACTGATCTATTAATGCTTCATAGAAATAGTTGTGGTAAAGAAAGTAGGAAGAAGACAACTGACACGGGAATTATCACAGTAAACTCTCTTTTCCTGTTGTAGCAGTAGGAAATAGCAACATTTAAACATTTAAAACCCACCAGACGACATCCCCTAAAGTTTCATTAAATCTTTATACTGAGGTTCTCTTGCAATACCAAGAGTGCTCCTGTGTGTGTGTGTGTGCGTGTGTGTGCTGGTGCATAAAGCTGTGAGGGGGAATAGACAGAAACTTTGCTATTTGTACTCTTGGGCTTCAGTCTGGGATGTGCTGTTATTTAGAATCATTCCTGGACAAGACAGCCAGTGTGTGCAATTACAACAGAAGCAGACGACTCAAATGGTTTTGCCATGACACACACACACACACACACACTTTTGTCTTCTATAGCTGTGACCACACGCATTCACAAAAGAACTTTAATTCTAACATTAACCCTAAAGCCAAATACAAACCCATAAATAGCTCTTAGACATTGTGAGGACCAGCCAAAATGTTCTCAATGGTGGTATTGAACTAAAATGTCTTGACATTTATTGACACTCAGGACTTTTACTCCCACAGCAGCACACAGCTTATTTGAGCTCAAATATGCTGGTGATAAAATGTTTTGTCTGCAAGTGAGAAATCAGAGATGGTAATTTGAAAGCGCTACACCACATGTGTGTCCTGAATGTCAAGTAGGTTTGTTAATAGTAGATATATTCAGAATACAGTCAGCATGAATGACAAATGCAATTTGCACATCAGATTTTTTCCAGAGGCCAAAAACAAAAAAACAAAACACAGTTTAAACTTTACAACTGACTCTGACTGGAATCATTATTTATTAGAGTTCTGTTTATTTTCTCAGTTGATAAATTGATCAGCTTCCCGTTCCCCCCATTTTTCAATGAATTATTTTATCTGAATAATCTATCAGGTGATGCGGACATCTACAGACAGTGTTGTAAATTATATGTGCAGGCATACATGCTGGCTCGTAAATTTTGGATGTGTTCAGTGACTGTAAAGCTGTAAACCCCGCTGTATACTGCCTAGCTGTGGTGTCATCATTATTATTGTCATTATAGTTTCACAAAATCAATTTAATCAATTTAATTTACAAAAGGGTAGAAGGTTGTTGGGCTGATCCCAATATGTCAAAGTTACTCCTGATGTGAATGTTCCTCATATACAAACATCTGTCAAATGACGAAATGGAAACTCAAACTCAAAGGCTGGGACCAAAATAGTAAATGGAAACCACCACAGAAACTATACACAAATAATTACAAATGGAAACTTCTAACGCCCAGTTCTGGGAGAATTCACTGAGAAGGATCAGTTCAACTGTCCTTACTGAAGCCTTTGTAGGTTAGAGATGGTGGGAAACTGGGCCAATTGAGGGTTTTGTTGAGTAATTGCTTTCTTTGTGTTTGACAGTTGGCAAGCTAAAGCCAACACAGCCTGACACAACAGTCCTGCAATAAGTCCTCTCTTCACGAAGGTGATAATGTCTCTAAAAGATGTTGATTCCACTCTATGATAATTTTGGAGGTTGTGGTACGTTCGAACTGTTCTGTACAGAGAGGAATTTCTGTTATTTGGTCTAACCTTGGTGATATAAATGGGTTGGACAACATCATTTTGCTGCACTAGCCTGGTTCCAGGCTTCAGAATTGTTCTCACATCTGTGATTTGTTTGGTGATTGAGTAAAATGAGATGGCAGTTCAGTCTTATTACCAGACAATAGCTGCACATTATGTATGTCCTATATACCCTCACTGTTGCAAGGCAGAAAAACGAGTCTCCACCAAATTGTGAGATAAAACACCTGGATTTTCTTCCTGGCTCTCTGTTTTACCTTTTGACATTTCTGGTATCTTTCAACTAGATACTTTATGCCTACATGTGCATAGTTTTATATGTGTTTTTCTCAGTATATGGCCACCATCAACATTTTATTAACGCAGGTTTCTGCAAAAACATCTATTGTCTACAGTGCTTCCACCAGCACAGAAAACATGCATGTAAGCACATGATTTGATAATAAATACAGTCCACATCAAAATTATGACCAAACCTTCTCTATGCTGCATTCAAATGGAGCAGACTTGTCAGATGTCTGTTCAGCTCCTCACTGCCTGTCAGTACCTAAGATCGTCTGCTGCACTGTGCTATTTGATAAGACTGTTTTGCATTCAAGAGGAACCCTCAGCACTCATGTACCCCCAGTGTTATGCTTTTAACTGATTCCCTCCAGAGAAGCAGAGGGATAGAGAGAAAGGACAGAGCAGGAAGGGGATGCAGAAACAGAAGGATCCTTAAGGGAAGAGTGGAATTTCACAGGACAAAAGCCTGTTATTGAATTCCTGTCATGATTCCTTGGATAATAACCTCCACTATCCAGCCCCCAAGACACATTTAAAGGCTCGCACAATCCCACTCCCATGTGATTTCTCTAGTTGAAAGTGTAACTGCATACTAACTGCTGCTCTGTCCCACGACTTGCTGGATGCTACTGAATGCCTCCGTATTGAATTTGACTTTGCATCCTATGAGAAAACCTTAGAAAACTTCACAATGTGTCCCATCAGTATGTGAAACACTAAAGCCAAACATTTTTTGAGATAATGGTTGAGTGATGTCACGGTCTGTTAAAGGAAAAAAGGCGAGCTGTACCCAGTGCTAAACCTGAACTGATAGTCTGGCCACAGGAGCCATGATGAGGCCTGATTGCTGTGTGATTTGAGCATCCTCAGACCCACAGCTCATCAATACCCTTCACAACTCAGCTCTGTAATACACTGCACTGCAGCAGGATGCAGGCATCAGCAAGATGAATATTTATCAAAGCCATAAAAAGGAAGCAGGAAATAATTATTCATCACAGAGGCCCAAACTCTCCCAGTTGTATTTCCAAAACAATGCTATAATTTAAACACATGTCTTGTCAGGATATGAAGTTATTGCACACTCACAGGCAGGAGAGAATTATGTTGCAGCTGATTGGTGAATGAAAAGCAATTCAGGTCTAGTTGAGTGTTTTCTGTTTTATAATAATTGTCTCTGCTAATCTTCTGGGATTCATTAAAGTGGTCAGATAAAACAGGGACAGCCAAAAGGATTATAGTGTGTAAGAGTGAGGGCAGAGTGAGCTGTAGTGCTGCAGAATGTTCCCGAAATACAAGCAAACATGAGGAGACAGTCTGATTTTATCCTCACCCTGCCTTCACACAGAGCTCATCTCCTCCTTCTTTTCTTACTCAGCCCAGTGAGCTGGCTGAAGACAGGATGGGAGAAAACAAACCCAGCTTATTAAACCCCAGCGTCTACAGAAAGAATCTTTCATGTGGAAAAGATTTACTTAAAGAGGAGGATTCACTCAATTCTGTCCTCATTTCCATATGCTGTACACACCAAATCCTCTTCTTTATGCTGCATATTTGAGCCTGGCTTTCCACAGCACTGTCCTGGCATCAGTAACCAACTTTCTTCTGAATTTCTTCGCTCTGATTAACTGAGAGGATGTTTTCTCGACTAGCTGCATGTGATGTGCTGTCCCCGATTAGAACAAGTTAAAAATATCACCACACTGCACACCTCCATCTTCTTGATCCTGCCTTCTGTCTCCACTGTCTGTCCACCTCTCCCACTCTGTTTGTACTCTGCTTTATTTCCCATCCACATTCTACCAATGTCGTTTTCTCCCTGTATGATTAAAGGCTGTACTTCAGATATATTTTCATCAAATTCCTTGCTTCCTCACTGTGATTATGTTTTTTTTCTTTTCTTTTGTCACACTTTGTCTGTTTTCTGCCAGAGGTCTATGTTTGATTACAGCTTCGCTCTCTCTGATTACGGCCTCTTGTCTTGGTGAGTGGTGTTGTCTTCCAGGCGCTCTCCCTCCCCATCAGCCAGAGTGACCTTGGCAGAATAACAGCGGCGGAGAGAGTGACAAATTCAACAGGGTCTTATGTGGTTGCAAATGAAATCGGAAGATTGATAAAACATTTTTTGTATAATAGAATGCATACTGGATATATGATTAGGTACTCATGGTGACGTTAATGAAGGATCAGGATCACAAATTCAGGACCTGGGTTTGAATCCAGGACCTTTTCTGTGTGGGGTTTCTGTGTGGATTCCAATATGTCAGGAAAACATTTACAGAACTATATACAAATAAAAAGAACTAGCAGGATTAAGGAAGTAAACCCAATCTCACAACAAACACACAATAAATATTTCTGTGGCACACTACATAAAACATCAGTTAACCTGCTATTGTAGTGTAAGACACAGTTAATTACCCATTTTTTGTACAGGAATTGACAGATCAGATTGCTCATTTAATTTTTTAAAAGACTGGCTTTTAATGTGAAAGGGCTTCATGTTGTAAGAGCATCCTTTCCAGATACATTGGTAATATAAAATTAGAAAAGGACATTTTAGACTAATGCTTTTAATCTGGCCGACTGAAAACACAACATAACCAGTGCCTAATGCTCACTGAAAAATGAAGCTATTTATAACAGACTGATGAATATTCATTTATTAAGTAACTGTTACCACTGATTCATTTATGTTTCATTAATTGTGTATTTAATCTGTTTTTAATGGTGAGCAATTTAAATTCATTTCACTAAGCATCTGTTTAGCACTCTTATTATGTATGTTAAAATATTTCATATTATTACAACAATGTGCAACCTAAAATGTCTATAGTGCTTGCAGATCTTCTTGAAGACCTCTTTACTAAATTTACACACAGATGAGTAGAGAATAGATAGCTAGTCCTTGAGTAGAGCATTTGGCTCTGTCTTCACCAATATCAATGGGATTTTGTGCTTTTCTTCCTTTGTCTCACTTGTCTCTCCTGCTGATTGCGGTCTGAGACTTATGAGTCCTCTGCACTACAGGCAGAAATCCATCGAACCAAGGACAATATCAGAACTGAAATGTCTATAAACCGTGTTACAGAACTGAAGGAGCACAAGAAAATTAATGTTTGCAAGGAGAATTACACTCTCCCACTATCACTGTGCCTGCTATTCATCCAAAGATGAAAAACGTAATGAATATAGCACTGACTCACTGAATTTATGATATTATCAGATGCACGATACATAATCTGCAAGCTCCTGATAAACTGAGACCTGCTGCAACATTTCATTCAAAAACCACCAGAATCCCAAACACTTTATGAGTAAATATTTCATGCAAATATAGGAAAATAAAAACTGAGAAATACAGGCATTGCAGCTGGCATACGCTTTACAGTGTACACTTTCTTTATGATGAAGCTTTTATTGTGCCTCAGTGTGCAGATGCTGCAGGCCAGAGCAAAACAAAAATGGAAATGATGGAAATAAAAAGAGTTTTGGGCTGGATGCTGAAAAGCTGTTACTGAGAAAAAAGATTAAGCCATGCTAGAAGATGCTGTTTATCAGGTGTGATGTTAACCACTGTGGCCATTTTAGCTCATTTTAGTTCTAGCTGATGTTGAGGGAACTGATTTTGCTGTTTTGTGGATGAGCTATGATGTACAAAAAGTAGGATATAGATATGTTAACATTGTTATTAGATTTCTAGGAATCCAATAATGGTAAATTTCACTCTAAACCACACGTGGTGCTTGACGTAACACAAGGGATAACCAACGTAATCTGAAACATATTTATCTGTAAGGAACAGTTCACTGAAACAACAGACCTGTTCGACTGGATCTTGTCCAACTGTCACCAACAGACGATCCAACATTTGTGAACTTGTGAATCCCATAAAATGACTCTTTCTTTTAATGTGGCTCTTTCTTACAGAAATCTTCTTCAGAGACAGTAAAAATTGACGTTTTGTTGTTACAGTAGTTTCTTTTTAAAAGTACCAGTCACATTTTTCACGTAAAAATTTACAGATGCTACAGTGAGTGGAGGCAATTTTCTTAACAATAAACATAAACACACCACCAGCTAATCTGCTCTGCACATCATGTCCCAGTGACCAGAAAATCAAAATACGGGCTCAAACCAGTTAAACACTAAAACGAAGCACATAGTCACAGGACAAAGGATGGGAAAACTATAAACTCCTGAACTTTCAAGGAAGTATACTATACCAACTAAGTCATGGTTAGTTCTATTTTAAACATGTTATGAATACAATATTACCGTGTTATATTAGAGGATTTGTAACTTGACAACAGGTTGTGGTCAGGACTCTACATCCTTGTAAACAGGATATAAACCTTCCTCAGTCACAAAAGGTGTAAGTTGAAGGTAAATCTCTCCTCCTTCAGATCAATCCTTGAGCCTGTCCATTGCATTTATCTTCATTCTGAACAGTCTATCAGTGCGACACAGATCTAACCTGACAATGTTCATTTGGATACAATTCTGTGACATAAGAAGACGTCAGAGGATGCACACAAATATATATACTCACAAAACCTACATCCTACATACATGTTCGACATATTGCTTCTCAGAGAGTTTTCATTCCCCTCTTCCTTTTTGTGTTTAGTTTTTGTCGCAGTAGAGATAATAATGCCATATTGCTCAAGAAAAAAAAAGTTTTTGTCCACAGTTGCATCGCAAGCGATCAAGAAAATGAAAAAATAAAAACAGTAAAATGTACATGTTACATATCTGCAACAGTCTTCACAACTCTGCATGGTAGTTTTTGTGACATACTCAAATGAATGAATGCTTGAAGGGTGTATGGTCTGTTTTAGAAAATATCTGACAGTAATTCAAGGGATATAAGGTGATCACTTACACTTGGGTTAAATAACATTCTCAGTAACAAACCTAATAATGGGTTAAGTTATATAAAATCACTCCTAAGGTCAAAATAGGTTAGAGACAGAATTGAAAAAAGTGATAGAAGAAGGAATAGCGATCACAGGACGACAGCAGAGATGGTCTCAAAGGTTCAGACCCACAGGGAAGTCATTCAAAAAGAAACTTTGCTCCCACTGTAAATAGATGTCGTTTATCATCCTTTCATTGCAGATGGGTGGAAGATATCAATTCTCCCTTTTCCCTTCTCTGCATCTATCATTCACTGTGACGGCCTGCTCCGAATCCACATGTATCTGTTGTGCCACGGTTTTTGTTCTACAGTCTCTCTGTATTATTGTTCTTAGGGTTAAGCCTATATATTATATAAAATATAATGACTGTGTAGAGGTAGGTGGTTTGCCACACACCTGATTTAAACAAGCTGTTTCCCCTTCCTTTAT
>OMLM01009577.1:18882-46458 GCA_900302695.1 Helostoma temminkii
AGAAAGGCACAACAGCTGATTTAAACAGTGACAGTTTCCCTTGTCTTCTGTTACACTTGTCTTTTTTACTTTACTTTCTTTTTTACTTGTTCTCACCCTGTAGGTTCTCCTAACCAACCATTGCTTTGTTGCTGCCTGCTTCCTGCAACCAAAGTAGTCTATCCAAGCATAAGATGGTTGTATAAATGTTATCTCACATACGGGTGATCTTTTAGGGGCATCGTGCCAGGCAAACACTCTGGATGAAAGCCCTGAATGGATCTGGGATGACCCATGTATTCCCCCGCCCAAACTGGCTGTCACACTTGGGTGAATGCGCAGAAAGACCTTCTCATTCCAGGCTCTTAATAGCCGCTTCTAGGTCGCCTGAAGCAGGTGGTCACAGAAATGGTTGGAAAAATGGTTATAAGCAAATTGTAGCCTTACAATTGTAACTTTAGGAAAATATGTTTCCCAATTCCAGTCTTCCAATTCAATTCTTACTCAATTTTTACAGTTAAAAATCTGTATATAAATGTAATGAAAACACCAGTAGCCAACAACAAACTGCCCGTATGAACAAATATTTAACACACGTGTGGTCACAACATGGTAGCTCTTCCTCTGCACCATACACTTCCACTGTTGTCCTACAGCATCAGCGAGCCACGTGAGTTTGAATCACCTGACATATTCTGTGAAATAATGTGTAATACAGGTCCAAACTCACTTTGGTATTCAGACTCGGGTTAGTCGTATTTATTTAGAGAGTATAGGCAGAGCAATAATGTGGTTCACATTGTCAGCATAACTCATGTTCAAACCCAGCAACCATGTTCATGTGGAGATGTTTATGAAGACAATAGTCTTTGCTCATAATCTCACCCATAATGCTTCTCCTGCTGGTTATTTTGCTTCTCTGCTACACATAAATTTTCTGGCTGCTTCATCAACTCAGCCTCCTCCAGTTCTACTTCCTTAGTGCCATACCATTCTATGGCATCTGTTATGCTGCGCATGTCATCCCAACCTATTTTTGTGACATGAGTCTGTTGGGTGTCATTATGTGTAGCTGTGGGAGAATCATTGTGCTAAAAGCTGAATCATCTCCTGCTGCTGCAATTCACTGTAAGGAAGTACAGTACCTATTATACAATAAAATGCAAATTTCTGATGTAAGTATTTGCACTATTTCAAGTGAACAGAAATAAACAAAACATTTCAAGTTACACAAGATTTGTTCTTTTCCTTAAAATAAATGCACATTTTGAATATAAATAATTAAACTGACATTTGTCAAATGAAATCCTCTGAGACAATATTGTTCCCTCATTGAATCTGTGCATGAATTAAATCTAACAGAGTCTGAACATTTGTGTTTTTTTAGAAACTGTATTTATGAGGAACCAACCCTAGACTAGCACATCCATGTTACCGACAGATTCAAGTTCATCAGAGTAAAAATAGATCTCCTTTTTTTTATTAGTAATAAAATTGGATAGATGCCCAGTTTCAGTCAGATGTCAGTTTCGTATTGGAGTATGTGCGCTTCTGTAGAAGAATCTACAAAGAAGAAAGGAAGAAATGAAGAATCTGTAGTAGTACTTGCACTTTACTTCTGCCACCTCTGAAGTTTGGTACAGTAGACATACAGTATATTTAATGTTCTTTGCATTTAGAAAATGTGTGTAAGAGCAAAGGAGGCAGACGCTAAACAGCAAGAATAAATAAAGCAGAATAAACCCACCGATGGCAGAACAAGCATGAAATAGAAAGTTGTTGTGAGGAAGCATGCCTGTTAAGGGTATTTGCTACTTTGTTTACAGTTTATTGTTCCCTGCACACAAAATGAAAATTCTAACAAACTGTTTTTCTGCAGAGTAATCACACAAAGTTGTAATTTTCTGTAGTGATGAACACAGTTTAAGCGTGACTTTTATTTTGCTGTGGTATAAATAGAAGCTTTAGATGCTGAAGTAAAATGGGAATTCTCTACATTCCTTCTCCCGGGCACCACAGCTAAACATATGATTGCCATCTAAATATGCCCCATTACTGTCTTCCAATCCCTAATTCTGCTTTTCTAAATCAGTCCTTCTGTCCCTTTTAGTCACAGGGAGTTTTCGTCATTACCATTTCAAACCTCTAGTTTGGCTTCAATATTCCCTCATTATATTTGATGAAGAGTCTAGCCAGTTTGGGAAAAATGAACCAGACATTCAATTACAGTGTTGCTAAAAACTGCACACTCATAAAGCAGCTTTGGTGGTCAACATACTGACACACACCATGTTTGCTCTTGTTTTACATACAGTAGTTCATATCTGGCATAAATGCTGTGGAATTATGACTGTGCTGTACAACGACAGCTACTGCAGTGAGTACCGGTCAGATGGTAAATGTCTATTGCGTTATGTGTTCTGCTTTTCATACTTATGGTCATGCTGTAAATGTGCAGAAGCTTGAGGCAATTAAATTTGTGTTTTACTTTTCAGTTTCCTCTTACTTGTGTCAGTAACATTTCATGATCTTTGCTGCCATGCGATTGCTCATGATTCTTTGTTTCACACTTACAGCACACATCAGCTTCCTCATGAAGTCAAACTTATGAAATGAGAAAACATAGCTTGACCTGAGCACAGTTTGACAAAGAATTGGTACGCTGTACACTGAATCTTTGATGGCTACAAGAGTCATGATATCTTTGTCAAATGCTAAGGAAGGCATATGTTGTCTGTGACCTGCAGGTCTTGAGATGCTGTGTTGAGAGCTGTATGTCAAGAAGGGAATGACATAGTCAAACATACATTTGCTCTGTTGAGGGATAATTACAGTTCAATTGTAGTCTCCTTATTATCCTCCTGTTACTCAAAAAAGTGAAGTGTTATTAGCCATTTCTTAACAACCTGAGTATAAAATTAGTGATAATAACAAAATGTCTTTCATGCACTGTGTAGCTAGGGAAGAAAGATAAAGTGAAAAATCTCATCCTCCTCACACAGTAATCCTTTAAAGAGGGCTTTGATGCCTCTCACTGCCAGACACTTTGATACATCCCTTTTGAAAATAACTGGGAAGAAGAGAATGAACATTTTGGGAAGACTCAGGAAGAGAGAGAGATTTGTGGTTATTTCATGATGCTTTCCGGCATAAAAAAAAACTGAATTATCTATTTTAAAAATAATGAAACTTGTCAGGAAAAAGGAAATGGCTCAGAGCAGTGTCTGATGGCAGTCTTTGAAATCTCTGAGTTTCTGAGTTCCACTATGTTCTCTGTTAAGATGAGGGTTTTATCTGTGGATTGTGCTGCCAAGTCACTTCTACAGTACTTGTAATCTGTCTACACACATGTCTAATAACTATGGAAGTATTTTATAAAGTACTGAGATTATTTAGTATAAGTAACAGTTCTGAAATAATAAAAATACTACTTCATAACAGGTAAATGTAATGTTACATACATATACACACGTCACTGTTGTTTAATCTAAAACAGTGAATCACATTTTATCAGTTTATTGTAATTTTATTAAGTAATTAAATGTGCTGTCTTGTATGATGAAGCAAAATTACACAAGCTACATTTCACACTCAGAGCCACACATTATTCTGTGTTTGTATGTACTGTACTGTGGGACTGTAAAATAAAAAAAGAAAAGAAAAGAAAAACCACAATGCTGTAGGCGTTTGTTCCTAAAAGAAGAAGTGCTGAATGTGAGGTGTGAATGTGAGCGTTGAATTTCTACAGCTGGTAGACAGTGAAAGCATCACAGTGAATGTCTGTACAGTATGTGCATGCATGAATGTTTTAATGTGTAGATATACTGTACATGCATGTTAAATCCTTAGCTCCCTATCTGGAAGACATCAGAGGGAGGGAACTCTCACAGCGGACCAGCCGTCATACACAGACCTGTCCGTCAAATACTTGGTTGCCATGGAAACAACCTAGTTTCAAGCTAGCACAAGGCAATGCAGCCATATAATGGAGGACCAGACAGAGCCATGCCTGCCTGGGGTTGTGCTGCTTTTAAAGCAACCAACATCATCCTTGTCTTTTCCGGTTAAACCAACAAGACTGGGGAAGAGAAACTGTGACAAAGTATCTGGCTGCAGCCCCCACAATATGCACAAATACATAGGAAAAGCTGGTGTGCGCTCAGTTACAAACACAGTGCAGCTTTGTGAATTGTAGTTTTTATTGACATTAATACTGAAGCCACTGAAATCACGTGATACTTCATAAACCATTTCTCTGGAAACAATATTACAGGGCTTTACACAAGAAGTCAAGAAGACTTATCTTCTCAACAACATTTAATCATTAAAGGTATTACATCCAGCTTACATCAGTCAGATAACAGGCAGGTTACAAGCACAGCCAGGAAATAAAAGACAGATCAAGGGAGAGTGAGAAGAGTGGAAGACAAAGTCAAAGAGAGGAAGATGGAGCCATCTTACTAAGTTGTTGTTAAAAATGGAACATTAAAGGTAAATACACTGGGTAAGATTGTCAAGGGATGACAATAGAGTTTCTAAGGAATTGCAGAAATGTGGCATCAAACTAAAATCTTACCAGTATGGTGATAAGTGTGACCTCACACTGTCACACATGTAGAAAGAAGACTAATTGCTGTTTCTAAAAGTGCGAAGACTGTGCAGGAAATACTGTGAAGAGGAAATAAATAGAGGAAAACAAGCATGAAGCCCAGGAGACACAGGGAGAGAGAGGGAGGACTGAAAGTGACAAAAAGTGATTCTGGCATTGCTGTGTGTTGATGCTCTGAGAGAGGAGCCGCCATCTCCCAGGAACTGACAGGTACACTGTGAAGAAATCTCAGAGAAACATCATGGAGTCCAATACTGCTGTGAAAACAGCAGCATAAATGACTAAAGCTGTGTAAAGTGACAGCAGCTGGCAGGGTTCAATCGCCCTGTGGTTCAACAAGAACTATTTGAAAATATGTCAAAATTTACATGCAGGCATGTTTCCAGTATGCATATTTCTTGAGGGGTCCCAATTTGTATGTTAAATAGATGAAATTCTACTTTTTCTTTAAGGAAACTTAACTACGTTGGTTTGTTCTATATTGTACAGTGTATTTTTGAAGTGTTTGGGTTGTTGAATGTACAAAACAAGAAAAGTGAATATGTCATGGTGGACTTTGTGGGCACTGTTTTTCTGACATTTAAAGACCAAATAATCAGAAATCAGATCAAGAAGAGAGCAAATAACTCATTAAACATTTACAGGCTGAAATTGTTGCTTTATCTGTTAGGCTACCTGTGTTGTAAAAGAATTATAAATGTTTACTGTGAGTTTATTGTGATATGGTGATATTCACCATGAGTCCAGAGGTTACAAGGCTCTTAAGCTTTACTTTCACACATTTGTACATTTTTGGTTTTTTTCAACATCCACCAGAATGTGATGCCACTATTCTCAGATGTACCCACTGTGTCTGAAAAACAATTCTAGTGTCAAATTGTCGGCAGAGTTTTAAAATTGAGTTTGTTCCTTTTGAAGCCCTCGGTGAGTTGTTGCTCTAGGGAATCCCCTCCATGTCTCCATGCCACTTCATTTGCCCCTTCGAGCTAAACTCCAGTATATGGGACATTACAACAGCAATAAAGTCCAGTTTCTGTAGTAACTGCTACCTCTTACACTAAAATGTTGTATTTATGATATTTCTGCTTATATTTTCAATAAAGGCAGGCAATAAAACTGAAAAAACACCCATGGTAATAAACAGTAATTTAGGTAGTCATTTTACTTTATGGAGGGAGTAGCAGTATTGTCCCTTGGCCAAGCTGAAAAAAAAAACATCTTCAAAGAACATCATAATGTTGGTTACTGTAATGAGATCTGGAGCAGAAGGTCTGAATGTTGGATAATGGTGCTTAGACGTCTTTGTAACATTTAAAAGTGTCAACAATCGGCTCTATATTGATGAGACATTTTTCCTGGTTTTTCCTGCACTGATTGTTGAGTTTCTTCAGTAGCGTTGAGCAATGAGGTAAAGGGGTAAATGATGCAACAGATCCATCACCCACTGAGCTACCTCTAACAGCTCAGGTAATATTAAGATACAGAGAGAAGATGTGGGAATAAAGTGAAGAGAAAGCCATCACCACATCATACATTCAGACTACATGTAGCTTCTTTTCTGCAGGAGAAGAAGAAGCTTTTGATGCAGAAGCATTGTTTTCGAAACGTGTCTCACTGGTGACATTTAAGATTTGCCTCTAGCATTTTTAGCCAAGATCAGCCCGTTGCAATAATCTTCGCTCCAGACATAAGTTGATAATGTAGCACTTTTAACAACAATATTAAAATCGTAGAGATTGAATCATTTTGCCTAAACTACAACTGAGGTCACTGTTATTTTGGGGTTTATACCTTCATCCATAGTAAATAATACATACTGTGTTTTACAGTTGTTTGGATTAATTCATTGTAGTGTTGTTCACTGTATCTATTGTGTGGAGATCTTGTTGGAGCTAGAGACAAAGGCTTTGTTTTCTACTTTTTCTGTGTCTCTTTGAAGGGTTTGGACTTGACTGCTACCTACTTCTGTTATCTCACTCTTTGATCCACCATCCACAGTCATCCTGTAGTTCAGCTTTCTCTTTCTCTTCTGCGTCTTTTTGTTTGACTAAAGACCCACCCTGGTTTAGGATGTTGTTAAAAACATTAAAGCTTCTAAAATATCCTGAAAGGAAATTCTTTTCTATCATATTTTAAAGTGTGCAGAGAAAGACGTAAACTGCTGTAACACATGTCAATTCGGCGGTATTTTATAGCACCAGTAAAGTGATGACAATGTTTTATTTGAGATTGTGTTAACCAGACTGTGTGTCATATAGTATGTTGTAAGGTAAAAATTACCACACAGCTATTTAAAATCAGTCCACAGATGATGCATTGGTCTGATAAAAAAAAAGCACAGGAAGTGTGGTTTAGTCACTCGAAGACACACCTACAGTATTAAGTCTTCTAATGCTATAACTGATTATTTCATCACACTCAGACAACAGGTGTGTTTTTCTTTTTAATCATACTTATGGTATACCTCATCATATACTGATACAAAAGTTATCCTGCTCATATCTGTGAGACAACACAGGTTCTCGAGTTGCCGCAGCTAGTTTGATTCCCAAAAGTTGCGATTTAGCTTTTAATCTGCGATATTTTACCATCTGTGAAAAAAAACAAACAAACTTATAAACCCATCAGGTTCAGCTGAATCTCATAGTTAGTGCTGTTTTTGCAGATGTTGCAAAGTGCAGCATCTGTGATAAAGCTGTTAGTGTGTCTGAGACCATTACCAGTAGATTATTTGGCATCGTTCTTTTTTTAGATGAGTGCATCAGACCCTTCAAATGGCCTATAGCCATTCTCTTCACAGTCTGCTAAGTTAGTCACCTGGTGTCATTTCACGTCATGATTTTTTACATCACTTTCTGTTATCACTCTGAAGTGAGTGAGGTTGGAACTAAATAAAATGCTCTCAGATGTCTCATCCTTCAATCTGTCCACCCCTCATCCGACACCCCTACCTCCATTTGGTTGATGTGAACAAGCCCGCTAAGTCAGCGCGGCTTTTGTAATATGTTGACTCACATAATTACTAAATCAGTCGAGATATTGCAATCGGGAGAAACAGATGGCAAGAAATGACCAGGATATTGAAGGCTGAAAACAACCAAGCAAATCCGCGCATCGCCATGGATACCGTCACGCTCTTGCAGGTTTCTAATGGCCATAATTATCTGAGAGGAGCAACAAAGTGTGCTACATCAGAGAGGCAGCCAGATGTTCAGATGTGATTTTAGCCACAGTTATGAGTCTCAATGATGATTATGTTGGTAGCTATGATGTGAGTAGTTCTGCTGGTGGTGTTTTGATTTTAAAGTACAAGCAAAAACACTACATGCATTTAAAGAGAAAACAGCAGCACATCCTCTTTACATGCACAGTGCTGGAAAAGTGTAGACTTTCAGGTTATTTGAAGAGATTTTTAGGTAAACAGTCAGATATGGTGAGGTTGAATGAAAAAAAAATACAAACAGATCTTTCTTTTTTCCTCACTGTACTGTGAGTAACAATGCTCCTTTAGTCCTATACTTGAAACATGATTCATGAACAGGTGAGATGGCTGACTTTGCAGCTGTTCTAAAAAAGTGTACTGTATTCTTTTATGCACACTTACTAAATGCACACATCTTCTGTCATTACATTCAGGCTCACACATCATTTCAAAATTCCTTTTTTTGGTCCTCTGCTACAAAGGCTGTGGTATAATGAAGTGTGCTGACTGACATGCACCTGGACACTGATAAACACCTGAGTCTAGTTTTCAACAAAGAGGACAGATCAGTACAGGGGTCTTAACATACTGCTCTGGGCCAGAAACACATTTCCCACAGCCCACTCACACTCTCCTTTTTCAGTCACAGTCTGAACACACCAATGAGTTAGTGTGAGTCATCTTCCTCCAAATGCCCCATTTTTGAGCTTCACTTTGAAGAGAACAGCATGTGTGCAAGCGAGCCAGTGCCTCTGGTTGCATTATTTCAAGGTAACAGTTTAAGCATCCATGCAAATTCCCTCATCCATCTGTGTCTTTATCTGGATGTTAATGTTTGGGTGTATGTGGTTGGGGGTGATATTTACCACTATTAATGTTCTTCCTCTGTCCTCTGAGAGGCCATCTGAAGATCCTGCAGAGTTTCTGTGCTTAAAGAGGATGTTTCTACTGTAAACATATTACCTAAAGTTTACTTTCCAGTTGGTCTTATGGATCACAAGCAGCTGTTCAGGTTTCTTCATGTTTCTCTTTGTGATTTATTATTCATTGACACATTCGGCTGTGCAGCAATAATTGCAGCATGCAGCAGCAGGGCCTGCATCTGATGGAGCACAAATGAATAAATAAATCAAGATGGTGGCGCCATTTGAACGTGTGACATTTACTGATGAGGCAATTAAGAGAGCAGCGCACAAACGCATGACCTGCATTACACTGGCTGATTCCAGCATGACGCAACAGCTGTGTCTGTCTTCCTCGCACGCAAACATATTCTCATACTATGCAAGCTTCACATTGTAATGCTCATCTATGACGCAGTTTCGCCATCTGAAATACTCTACAGTGTTTACAGAAGAACCAAAAAGTAATGATTGACTGCTGTACAAGAGCTGCCTGACAGGCAACATTGCTCTCTGTCTGGGCGTGAACCTTCTTTTGTCCTTATTTCTACTTGTTATTCTGAGTGCTCAGCTGGTCTAAAACACTGCAGCAAAGCTTTTAACAAGGCAGAAGGGACCATATTACTTTCACTTCTTGCCTCTATTCTTTGGCTCCATGTCAGATTTAGTACAAGTAAATCTATATATTTGTTTATAAAGGACCACAGAGTCAAGAGGTGCAGAGTTTTTTTGTTCCCAGTCACTCTACCAGATGCCTGAGCTCTACCGTACTTATAAAACTACTTCCCGCAGTGAGTTTCACTCAAGGTACAGTTTTTGCCTGATGTGGGGTTAAAGGCAGTTGACTCGTGTTAAGTTTGCATCCCTGTTGGGAGTGTGACATAAAAAGCTTTTTAAATCATTGGCTCACAATCTGTGAGGTCAAAAGTCCCTCACCAGGATTACAAGACGAATCTCAAGGGTTTCGAGATGACTAATGCAATAAGAAAAGGAAAAACATTCACATGTTTGTTAACTTTTGGCTGCATGTCTAACAGGTTTCGCAGAGCTTCTAAGAAACTGAAGAAGTTACCCAGGATTTTTGGAAACCAGTCTATGGTACCATATCACGCACATGTTGGAGTTAATTTGAATCCAGTTTAAAGTGTTCTGCCAGTACTCACAGTTTCTTGGAGTTCAGAAAGCAGTGGTAAGTCCTGGGCATTTCAACAACAGCAATGCATGCAGCATCTGAAACACAATATTTAAACATTTTCTTCTAAGCTACAAGTGTCAAGGATTTTGCAGTTTCGATTTTCAGGGTTTAAACTTTGGTGCAACATTTGTTTCCTGCACAGTCTCTTCTCACCCAAATAGCATGGTGGAGCTAAATAACAACAGCCCATAATGGCACTGGAGCCTTAGTTAATGAAACTAATGACAATAAACAGTTTGTACTGCACTCATACATACTATACATTATACACATTATACATAGAGCACCAGCGATTTAACACATTTACATCTAGTGTCTCTCTCTCTTTTTCCCTCCATTCCCACCTTTTCTCGTTTTTTTAAACCCTACCCCTGCAGAAACTCAGCAGGTTGACTTAAACATCATTAACCGTCCAAAGAATGACACCTGTCTAGACTATTTTTAAGGAGAAACGGAGGATTATGCTTTCCAGGGCTCTTTGAAAGACAGGGTATTACAGTTACTTTTTTAACTTTTTAAACATTTGTTTTATACATATCATTTTATACTTTAATCCCTTAAAACATTTCAAATACTGTGAGCACAATAAAAACAGGAACAAATTAAGAAGGTGCTATAACAGTTCAAATAAATGAATAAACCCTCTGTTGTCTTTTATAGGAAAAATCCCCCCTCTCATTAGAAGGGGAACACACCAGTCAGACTAAGTTTCGGAGGAACTAATTTTCTCGCTCTACTTCTCTCCTGTCAGACAGAAGAAACAGTCTGACAGCTTTCACCGTGAAGAGCAAAAATGCTTATTCATGAAGATGATCTTTGTACAACATTTCTTTAGTCGCCTATTTGGGGAAATGTTGTGTTCGCCAGATAAGAAATCATTTTTGTTCTTGCTAAACTAACTTGCCTGCAGCATTTGTTTCTGAGTAGTCAGAGAGGAAAACCCCAGCTTTCTCTGTCAGCTGATAAGCAGCTTCTTGGTACCATGTACAGGAACAGACTATAGTTAGGCTCAGTGAAGCCAGAAAACCACGATGGACGTTTGTGTCGATCATCTAACTTTCACTGGGTAAGGACGGACGTGTTTAGACATGGCCAAATTGATAATATTAATTAATGTGTATGATTGTCTTTCCTCATTCCCTTTCCTTTTTCATCCGTCCAGTCCAACAAGCCACCTCCGTCCTCACTAGACTCCGCCCCTGTATTTGTGCCGTGGATGAGAGGAAAAAGGCCAGCAACAATGTGATAGACAACACAGTCCCGCTAGGCGTAGTAGTGCATTTCTTCACAGTGAAGGGAGGCTTCAGGCGACACAAACCGAGCTCCTTGCTCTCTGTGCAACAAGGCGAACAGGAGCAAAATGGAGCGTCGGCCAGCAGCGGCTGCATCCAGCGAGGAGCGCCACAGTTTTTAGGTAAGGCTTTGTTCGCTTTCCGCAGGATATCCACAAAGGTCTGCACGCAGCGCTTTGTGCAGGACACGGCAGCACAGGGGGAAGGTGTGAATGCATGATGTTTGTATTTGTTTGCGCGCTTCTGGATCAGAATGATCAAATCATAGGCAGAGAAATCTATTGCCTTCGTTACTTCATCGCATCGGCGTTGATCATCGCAGGGATCTCGTTTTTAAAGCAGCCAGGTTTAGTCACGGCGCGGTTCTTCGAGCCGCACAAGACACGCTTTAATAAACATGAGGAGCCTTACTGACACATGCGACAGAGTTCACTGGGTTCCACTTAATGACGCTCCCCTGTGGGGTGCCATAGCGTCCTTTTCAGAAAAATCAGTTTTTCTGCTCAGTGATGAGTACATTCAGAGCTTGAACAGTGACGCCAGGCCTGCTCACTGCTCTTGACAAAAGGCAGAGGTTCATGGTTTCCTTGACAAGCTCTTATTGTTAAACAGGCTCACCCGCATGGTCCCATAATCAACAGAAAACCGTGAGAAAAAACAGGAAACACATGCAGTGGATAAATATCACCATTAAAAGGGCATCATGATGTCTTTAAAAACCCATGGGTGGTCAGGGGGACGTGAAACTACAGCAATTACTCACAGAATGTGCTGGTTTCACATGACTATATTTCCATAGCCAAAGCAGCACCACTTTGTTTGCAGCAACATAATTACAACCAATCAGATGCTGTCAGTTTTCAGACCAAAGTCTTTAAATTAAACACTAAAGTGTGATGTTCCTAATTGCCTTTGCATCACACAGCTGAGGGCAGTGAAAGCATTTAAAAGTAGAGTGAAAACAAAGGTAGTAAAGTTTCAGTTGAGGGGGTTTGGTGTGTGCTGTTTGAAGTGCTGTGAGCTGTCACCTATCAGCAAGCAGGAACTGGAGGTTTATCACCGTGACCTGCTGGGATCTGTCTCACTGTCACCCAAACAAATCTTAATTCAAAACAGAGGAGTTAACCGAAACTCGCAATATGATTACACGCACATGCGCTCGCACTTCCCAGCAGCCCTCGTCTGCTCTTTGGGGAAGGGAAGTAAACGCAAAGGTTTCCCCCAAGTGATAATGACATTGCATTGTGTGTGCAGCTGCTGAATTATTGTGTCCTGTATTGACGAGGTTATGACAAGGACAGAAACATTTTTTTATTAGTGCCACCAGAATATAGCTGGAAAGATTCAGCCTAAATAAAACTAAAGCTAAATTATTTTGTCTTTCTTGACCAGGACATTTTCTCTTATAGTAAGTGAACTATAGATGCTGCTGCCTACACTAACAAAGCATTATGAATGTGCTAATGGATACCTGATAAATACCCGCACAAATCATTAGTGTGTGAAACTGTTGAGACTCTCACAGGATTTGTTCTACTGCTTTTGCACGTAATTATCTAACTACTGCTACACACTGACTGGCACCTCTTTGTCTCTGCAGCTGGGTATTTATTGTCTGAATGGGGTGCTCTACCTCTCCATGTGCAGACAGAGCACAGGTGTGTAGTAGATCTGCTGGCTTTGACTCACTGAAGGTCTTTTACTTTTATTGTACCCCAGCAAACCGCAGCACAGAAGCTTTGTAGCTAGATTCCACACAGGCCTTGTTTTCTCATTTATTTCCATCAAACCTCTCCATTCTAAACAACATGTACGTTTTTCTGCATGAGTTGCTGGGATTTTGTTTGGCAGGTTCTGCATCGTCCCATATAGCGAGGGAATTGTTTGCTCAAAACATTTTCTAAGATGCCACATTGTTATTAATGCAAGATTAAGATTAATTTCCCTCCCCAAATGTTTGAACACATTTCCAGAAAGAATGACTGTATTTCTCAAAACTCTAAACACAAACAGCAAAACAGTTAACTACTTCTACAATTTCCTTGCAAGGTGAAATACAGCAGTCAGAGCCATGTTATCTCAAAACGTATGTCACCAGAACAACACACACAGATATATTTTTATCACACTCATGTGATAAATTCAAAACACTACCATCAAAAGTGTTCATTCTTCCTTTTTTTTTTTTTCAGCACTTTATGTTTTGGTTTCAGGTCATGCTACATATTTACATACATGCAGGTGTTTTGTTTTAATTTACATGTTTCGGTTAAAGTATTTTTTTTTTTTACCAAAATAGTATTTACAATACTGTATTTTACATAGTATGCAGCAAAACTCAGTAATTTTGATTGCTCCTGGCCACATGCCGAGGTGTCCTAGGACAAGACCCTGAAACCCCATAGTAGAGCCATCATTCATGTCATCCTCAAGGGGATCAGCAAAGTGTGTAATTATTATTCATTATATTATATATTTATTATTGTACTTCAGTACAGTGAGAAACACTTCTTAACATATCAGTGCACTTATGGCACAGGAGTTCACCATAACTTGTAGGAGTCACTATTAAAATGAGGAGACTTCCAGTGGAAGAGGTTGGATGGTTATTATTTTGAGAGTTTGTTTATTTGACAGGTGCATTGATAAACAAGTTCTTGGCTTGAGCCGAACAATGCTGGTCCAACACATATGCACTGCTTGTTGTGATCTCTTTGTACAGATATTATGTTTGATTTGTTTTCATTGTTGTTAAAACTGAACGTTGGATGTCAACGTTGGCCTTTGTTAGCTTTAGCCTTTAGTTAGCTAATTAGCATCAGCTACCAGTACCAGTTTTACTAATCTCACTCACTACTATAATCGACCGGCTGATCAATCTAATAATATTTCATAAATGTTACTGTGCTCAGAGAAAATACTGTAGCACATACGGGAAACATAAAAATCAACACATGCAACTTGCGCAGCCTACGGCAGGATGTGCTCAGCTGATTGTGTATGTTCATGTTTATTTCTGTTGAATCAATGTGCACAGCGGTGCATGTGGACAAGCAGCTGCAGCCAGCAGAGCAGGGCTAAACAAGGAAAAATTGAAGCAGTGTTCAGCACATAACAGTTCTATGAAAACAGCGTGAGATTATTCATTCACACTTTGTTGCTCACATGTTTTTACTGCAAATGTACGTGCCAATCAGAGGATTAAAATGGATTGTTTTTTTCTCAGTCACAGAATGGCATTGAGGAAGTGCTGCTGATGATCGAGTAATGTATTTAAACTATTTAATAAATAATTGGCAGCTTGCTCCAGAAGAGGAGTTATGACAGGGCAAATAATTTATGTAGCAATGCAGGAAAAAAGAGTCAGTGATTTTAACAGAAGTGCTTAGGTGTAGTAATCAAATGTGTGCATCTGCAATGATTTAAGAAAAACATAGAAAATATACAATGATTGTATAATGTTATAGGGTATAGGGTAAGATGTTGAATATTTTGAGTAAAACCTGCAGTAACTGTTTTGTTTTTTACTGCCAAGTGCCATGGAAAGCTGTGAACATAATGCTGATGTCCTCTTTTGAGTCAGTATACTGATTTGTTAGCAAGCAATTGCTTATTTACACATTCGGCAGTTGTGGACATTATAATATAACACTTTGGAATTGTGGCTCTGTCCAGCTGTTTTAGTTTATTTATTATTTTCTAGCTGAGCAGGTTTTGTACTGAGGTTTTGAAAGGTTTTTCATGGAAAACACAAATTATGCTATGAGAGTAGTAAGAACCAAAACAGTAAAGTTGCAAGCTGGACAACTAAATAATGAGCTGCTCAAACTCATGGTAATTCTCTGGAAGGCTGAGGCAAAGTTTCAGTGAGGAGTTATCTTTCATTGTCAATTCATCACTTTAAGAGACACTTTTCACATAGTAACAATCACTGGGACAGAAAATGGATACTGAAATAATTAATAAATGAAATATTGAGCGAAGTGCTCAATATCACACTTGTATGATTCTCATAAAACTCAGAAGCTAAACATCGTATTTATGGTTTTACTTTAAAAAAAGTTACAATTTTACTCCTATAATTTTACTGTTGGCCAAAACCATTTACATTGGTTCCAGACTGCACAGTATATGTAGAGACAGGACAAGGAAGCGGAGGGGACTGCATGGGCAGGCTGTCTTGGAACGTAGAGGTGTAATTTCATATGCATGCTGACCAAACAGAGCAGCAGCTATCTGAGCTCAGCCTTCAAAAGCAGGAGCGCTGGAGTCATCAAGACCAGCTGTGCCTCACTCCTGTCTGAGTGTGTGTGGGTCCACAGGAAGACAGACCTGAGAAACACATGGACATCATGGGTGATTAGCTGTTTGGGCACTTGTTTCTCTGTGTGTGTTTGTTGATGCATGTGCTCAGCTTCTGATTTATCCTTTATCCTTCTTAAAATGGTACATGGGATCTTTGAGTAGCTTATTGTAGCATCGCTTTCACAGTTGTTTATAAGTCTCTGATAGGCTGTTAATCTCAGTCCATGTTTAGAAGTAAATGTCCACAGTTCAGACAGACTATAGAGAGGTTAAGCTGTCTGAAAATGGCTGGAGCTGCAGATTAGTGGACTTGTTCTATGTGCAGTCAAACATAATTCTTTCACAGCAGACAGTGTGTGAAATCCTGATATGAATGAATCCTGTCAGCATATTTGTTCTTAGTGTCAACCGGTAAAATGTGCTCTCATCATTCTGTTTATTTTGGCTGTTGGGTTAAGGGCAAAGCCCTAATTTTCAGCATTGTTTATTGTGAGTTTCTAACATTTTAACTGATTTCAGAAACAAATAGGGTAAGAATCACTGTAGATGCGAGAGGGTGATCATTCACATAGTTTAACAGTACAAGTATTTCTATGTTCATTCAGCTTCTATAAGAAGAGGAACAACCAGCCAAATGTACTTTAAGTGCATACTCTCTGCTTTCTCACATCAAATGCCTGCCCGCTGTGGGTGTCAGTGCTCCCAGCTGTATTTATGGACCATAATATGAGGTGTAGAGCTGCTTTTCCTTGATAGGACCTTGCTGTTGGCAGGCTGTATTCAAGAGGTCTCTGTTCACCGTGAAAGCCTGTCATCAAGAACCGCAGCCTTGTGTGATTTATCAGAATAGGATGTGCTCAGAAGGTCAGTATGATTCAACTCTTCCCGGCTCTGTGTTTCATTGTCCGTCATTTCCTCGTAAGGTGGAGATTACTTTTAAAGCTAAACATTAGCGTCATTTGCTTTTTAGTGACTCTAATTTGTAAAAAGCTTTAGATCCTTTGTTGTTAGTTTTACAAACTGTGTCCTGTTTGGTTAGTGAATGTCTGACAACTTTCTCTTGACTGTTGACTCTTGACTTTGTTGGACTGTTGGTGCTGCTGGTTTTAAATTAACATGTCCAAGGAAGTACAAGGAAACAATATTATTATAAATACATATTTTTTTGGTTAGTATTAGCATTTATTTTGTGTATCCACTTTAAATTATAATTCAGTTTTACTCAGTTTTGTATAATGGGTTTGTTGTTTTAATTTATTTCTACAACTTTATTTACTTTTTTTTTTTTTACACTGATTAAATCTGCTTCCAAGTGACTTTGAGATTGTGGATATGTTACCAGGTAAACAAGCTATACACAACATTAGAAGAACAGAACAGTGATTATGTTGAATCATCAACAACATTATGCAGGTAACTTCCTAATCCACATAGAAGAACATGTCCTGAACCGAGTTGACCAAAAAAAAAAAAAAAAGCAAAAGGCTGTTTAAACAATGTCCACCCTTTACTAACAGCCTTATCATATCAAGAGTGACGCCAATTTTGTCTGGGCATGTTTGTCTTTCTTTATAAAATTTCTTGTTGAGTTTGAGAAATCTTATTTTACTAGCCGGCTTTGTTCCTCCCCCGGATGATATTGGTCCATTAAAAATATGAATTCTACAAATGTTTGGTAAGCAGTAGCACACACCTAGTCAAGTTCCACTGAGAATCACCTCACATTCTCTCCAGGACTGACTTCATCTCCCGTTTTTTAAAATCTGTATTTTATTTTGAGAATTTTTATAATTGCTCGTGCAGCAACCTTGTACAGGTTCGTGTTCCAAAGTATCGGCTCAAGTTGGGATGTTTACTTCACTCAGCAAATGCTCATTGTGTGCACAAGTAGATCCTATTTGAAAACCTTAAAATCCTGTTGTCTATTCTTTGCATTGTGATGTGTGAGAGATTTCCGCCTCCCTATACCTTTTGGCCATCACTGTGTGTAGCCACTTTTTTAGAGTAAGATTAATGAGTGTCTAAGCATGCCTTTGCAAATATACAAAGACATTTTTGCTCTGCTAATATTATCTGTGCTGTGGTTGAAGGATGATGGCAGGGACAGGACAGACTTAATCTGTCTCCGTGGGATCAGTCTTTAATAGAGTTAGTACTTTTTGGTTTGACCTTGCTGGACCCTGGACCTGGTATTACAGCAGCTTGAAGCCGTCCCCCATGACTCTGATTTTGCTACCACCTACAGGGAATCGGGATCAAAGATGTGTTGCTTGTTTTTCTTTGATGATTTCACAAAATGAGGAATGTGGTTTGATCTGTTTGTGTGTCTCATATAGAGATAACAGAACAGATACTCTTTTAATGCCTTTTCTGTGTCAAACACATATAGTTTGTCAGTACAATGATGTGGAAAGTTTTTTTTATGTAAAAACAATCATTTGATCACAGCAGGTCTTAGTATTGGGCAAATACAACCTCAGATGAACAGTAACAAATTACTTTTTTCACTACACCATTATTTATTTAACAAAAAAAAAGGACAATACTAAGGTCCAGTCCCATTTCCCAATCTTACCCCTTAAAACAGAGTGGTTAGGGGTAGGGCTGAAAATATTCCCCTAAGAAATGAGACACCCCTAACTATACCGTTATACGTCATATTTCACGTCAGACATGAAAATATGTAAACATGAAAGAATGTTGTGCAAATCAGAAGTAATATGTGTTGTATAGCAGTCATCTGCCAGCCCTGCATCCTGAGGTGTCTGTGGACAAAACACTGAAACCCCGTTCCTATCCCTCACTTAATAGCCGCTTTTATTAAAAGCATCTGCCAAATTACTAATGATGAAAAGTTAACGCTAGCAAACCTAGAGATTGATTTATTTTATTTTATTTTATTTTTTTTATAAATGTTTCCAATGAAGAATATGACTGTAAATGTATGATTATAACCACTACCCCTCATGTGAATGCACAAAACTGAGGGGTAGGGCTGAGGGCGAGAAATGGGATTGGCCCTAAGTACACCCTTACTGCTTTCATATAATTTAAGAGGGTAAGTTGCAGCCAGGTGCTGCTAATCATCAGCCATTGAGTCATTGATCATCAGCAGGTGTGCAGACTCTGCTTTGACAGTTTGCTGATCTGGAACATACAGGTGTGTGTCAACACCAAGAGGGAAAGACGTAAGCAGTAGTTTTAGAGAAGCAATTGTTGGTGCCCATCACACTGGAAAGAGTTACTTAACCATTTCTAAACAATTTAGATTCCAGCATTCTACAGTGAGAAAGATGTTCACAAGTGGAAAGCATTTAAGAATTCTGTCTCTGTAACTCTGTAAAATTAATGTAAAAGCAGGACTGAGGCTCACAAAAGATTTACATGAATAGAGACCAAAGTTTAGTTGTTTGGCCTTAATGTCCAGCACCATTTTTTTTGAGAAAACACACACACAAACACAGCAATTCAGCAGAAACCCTTCATGCCTACTGTCAAGCATGGTAGTAGTGGGGTGATTATTTGGGCTTGTTTTTGCTTAACTTTACTTGGGCACCTTGTAGTGATTGAATCGACCATAAACTTTTCTCTATACCAGAGTATTCTAGAGACAAAGGTGAGGTTATCTGTCCAACAGGTAAAACTTGGTTGAAATTGGCTCATGCAGCAATGCATGATACATGACCATGATACAAAGCACACCAATAAATCTGCGTCAGAGTGGCTAAAAAAGAATAAAAATTTTTTTAAAATGGCCCAGTCAAAGTCAAGACCTCAACACGATTGAAATGCTGTGGCAAGGCCTCAATAGAGCTGTGCATAAGGCAGTCGCCAAAAATCTCAATGAACTGAAGCTCGGATGCTTTGTGAGGGTAAAACCTGTGCCAATATTTTTCTAAAAAAATGACAAAAAAGAGAGCAGTTAAAAGAGTGAATTTTACCTTGCCATTCAGGCCTAATTAACTTTATTTTGCTTTGTAGAAATTTTGATTAAACAGATTTACCCCTGTGAAGCTTGTCAAAACTCAGATTGACCTTTTGTCAAATACTGATGTATTTAACAAATGATCACTGATGTGACGTCATGTAACTAACTATATCACTGTAAATCTCTATCTGTATACTATTTCTCTCTGTATTGCTGTGGCTCTCCATCTATCCATGTCTCTACTGGATGTGTATCTAATTTCGAGCAATGTGTTAAAAGCAGCTCCACCATACTAGTGGAGAGTAACACTCCTCTATACAAGTCCCCACAAGTTGATTTGTAGTCATGCAAGCCAGGTATGTTTGCCTTTTTTCAAGTGGCCTGCTATCTGCGTGTGAGTAGACAAACTGCGATGTAAGTTCCCCATTGTGGCTTAAGTTTGAAGTTTGTGCTTCACACCAGGGTTTGAATCATGCCTGTAATTTGCTTGTTTATCTATATGTGTGCAGTCACGTGATGGCATGCTCTACTGTGTGTGACTGGCAGGTATTTAGATGGATAGAATGAGCTGTATTGCCTGCAGTGTGTTCTCAGCCCAACATGCTAGGTGCCAACTTACTTGCTGGTAGTAAGTAACATTTCCACACAGAAACTGGAAGACAGAGCAATAGTACAGTAGATACACATTTGCTGACAGGGACAGGAATGCTGTGGTGGATGCAATATTAATTCAGTCCTTTGCGTGGGTAAGGCGTAGTATAAAAATTACTGACTTTACAACAAACACAGACAAACGCAGTCAGTGGAACAATGTCTACATTTATATTTGCATGCAAAGCATGAATCTAGGTCACAGAACAAAATGTGGGGGAAGGAAAGAAGGTGAGCAGTGGAAGTGAAGAGAGGAGAAAGCCTTTCATTATGTCATCACGTTGGAGCAGAGGCAGTATTAGGGCTGGATATATAGGCGAGTCCACCCCAGCTTAAACTTTAACCATAGAAGTAAAGTAATATTTTTCCATAGCATACAGCAAAGAGAGTATACTGTACTGTGTGCTTGCATACATGTATGTCATCAGCCCCTGTCTTCCTCTCTGTGCTACTGTACTAAACCCAGAAAATAAAGATGAATGCAGAAAAACTTGATGGAACTGTAACCCCTAACCCTAACAAAATAGTAGTAAATTGTTTTGTTTAACGGTCAACATTATCCCATCTTTAACTGCTCATTTATATGAGCTTAGGTGGCCAGCCGTTCAGTCTATAGGCTATTCTTAACAGCTGCACTTTGGGGTTTCAAGATGTGATGAAGTGCAATGGACCCTGTGGAGAGCTGGGATGCTGGCGGTGTAATTACACAGGCTGAAGTCTGGTGTCCTACACGGTAATAACCTCATTGCCTCCTGAGGCTAAAGCAGGGTGGACCTGCAGCAGGGGGTTCATTAAGTGAGGAGAAAGAGATGCAGTTCATTTAGTCGCTTCCTGTTCCAGTCTGTCTTTCCTCTTATCTGTAGTGACTCATTTCTTCTTGTCTGATATGTAACACACATGAACATGAATTTCTATCTCTAGATTAGTGTCAAACATGTTGGAGAAAAAGTTGTGATTGTGATTATTGTGCACAACACTGTGATTGCAGTATAATGATGTACATATTTACTTAATGGAATTGCAGCCAGACAGACATCGTGATTAGATTAATTGTGCAGCACTGCTTAGGATAATATGAGACAGAGCAAGTGTGCATGTTGTACAGTGAAATATTATGTGTTGTATTAGCTACATTTGTAAGACTCAACTGTTATGTAAGTGGAATTTAATTTGTGGCAATCTTATAAACACAGCCCAAAAGCTGGAGATATACAAAGTTTTGACCTTTTAAAAGTCAAAAACATACACAGCAACTTTGATAAAGCTGAGTGATCCATCTGCACATGCTCTGTGTAATGCATTGCTCTTCAGATGGTGAGATTAAATGCTGCTTTGCTGCTTCACAAGTTTATACTTTGTCATCTTGTCACAGTGTATATTTATAGTCCCTTCAGTGCAAACTGGTGTGAAGCTTCCTTTTTAAAACAAAAATTTTGTTGAGAAAAGTTGGAAATTGCTCACTTAAAATTTATAAAATATCAGAAGCATGAACTCCAAAGTGGATGCTATGTTAGTTTGTGTGAAAACTTCTGTTGTGATTAAGTTGTGGTGTCTCAGCTGCACACTTCTAAAAACAAAAACTTTCCATATGGGGTGAATACAGGAAAATCTTGTATAATAATCATATCAGGTGTTACCAGTGTCCTTGATCGATCAATCATTCTTCTTCGCTCGCATCTGGAGTTGTTTCGCTCCTCCATCTTGAAGGATGTCCCAAAGCCTCTTATTTTGCACTGAGCGAGGAGCAATGTTTAAGGAGATATAAGTGAGGATACACAAGACCACCCTTTGCGAAAGTCTTGATGCAGTGGAAGCCTTTTGGCAATTGGCTGCAGCTGATTGCTAAGATCTGAAACTGCATCACAACATTAGAACATTAAAATAGAACAAATATAACACACCAAAGGTTTTATTTTATTAGGTTTCAGATCCATCATGGGGATCATTTGAAGTATTTGAGGTAATAATGGTTTCTACAAAACCATATAATCATAATCTACATTAATGAGTATTCAATTTTAAAAACAGAATACCAATAAAATGCATATAGTCAATAAACGTGATTGTAATAAATATCTAAATTATGAGCTGATGATGCTCCCAGGTTCTGAGTATTTAAGTCTGAATTAATGACACACGATGCTAGTAAAAATACAAAATCATGTTTTAATAAAGCAGATGTTTATATTCTTAAGAAAAATCAAACTGTCCAGACAGTGGTTACTGTGTACCTTAATATTTGAAATATTTTGGAGAAATACAAACAAAAGTGACCACAGTAACTCTAAAGTGCCACTGACAGCTGATGTACATAGCTCAGAGGAAAGGGCGTTTCATGTCTTCAAAATGTCTTCCCTCCGTGTATATTTACAGGAAGGGACTAAGGTGTAAGAAAAAGGCACAAATGAAGGAAACAATGCAACTCAGGATATTTGGATTCATCCGAAGCGTATTGATCCACTGGATAGTTACTGTACTGTAGTTGACGGTGCTATTGTGGAGTAGCTAGTAGGTACTGGGAACCGCTGATCCTGGGTTCATAGATACATGACACTGCAATTGTACTACATATCTACTAACTATAGTCTATTATAGAGTCGGTGATTTTCATTCATTTATTTATTTTTTCTTTCACTGTGAGGTCCTAAAATGACACTCAAAAACTTTGGTCAATGATAGGCGGCCAAACTCACCCAACTGGACATTAGTTTAAAAAAAAACAAAAAACATTACTTTCCCTACAGCATTTGGGGGTGCACATAATAGTTGTGTAAAAAATGAAGCAAACTTAAGAGAAGAGTCTTACTGTCTCACCCCTACACACCTGGATAAATTCTCTATGCTGTGTTTTTATTTTTATTTTTCTGTTCGTTTTTTGTTGTAGTTGTTTTTTCAGAAAGCTTGAGGATTTTGAAGGTTGGATGTGGGATTAGGTTTTTAGATGCTCTAACAAGCAACTCATCCTTCTCCAAAAAAATAACTCAAATTTAAGTTTCAAGTTCCTAAATAACTCTGGGCCCCAGTAGTAAAGGTGCATACACCCACCCAGCATCCACTTCTGTTTCAAACTACAGTCAGTTTCTAATTCTGTCTCCCTCATGTAATTCCCACCTGGAAAATGTGTTTTTCTTACTTCTCATATGTTGAGCACATATTGTATTTACATTTATGACATGTTCTATACCCATAATCCTGGGAGACTTGGCCTGGAATTTCAGACAGTGAGTTTGGAAATCAAAAATGCCTCATCTTCTCCATTCAGTTTACTTCTCTGCTTGGCTCCCAGTGATGTACAGTACATGTTTGTATGAACAGTTGTAAAGTGAATATTAAAGGAAAAAAAGTTTTTATTTTTTAGCTTGAGGACAACATCACTCTTGAGAACTTAATATTTTATGAAGAACAAGTCCTTTGGTCAGTATTTTTATTCATGAGAACATGCACACTTGACATTCTATTGCCATGCAGTGAGCAGAGGACAGCATGTTCTCTTGCAGGACCAGTCTGGGATTTATTGGGTGCAAATTCTTCACTCTGCCACTGCTTTCTTCTTTTATTTGTTCTTTTTTTTTTTTCTTTTTTTCTTTTTTCTTTTTTTTTTTTTAAACGGTATAGATTTAATCATGAGCCTTATCAGACTTATTATCAGTTATTATTCTCTGCTTAAAGTCGAGTATTGAACATTTTCTTGTGAGCTTTTGCATTTGTTCTTGCTGTTCATGTGGTCTTGATATGTTAAATGGGTTTAACATAGTATAGGCTTTGGACAGTGACAGGAGAATCAGCCACAGCTGTGTGTATTATTCCTGCGTAGTGACAGGCGTATGCTGCTGTGTAAAACTCCATGTTGCCATGCTTTTCATTGACGGGTCTAATGAGTCCATTCATGGCTAACTGGAGTGGAAATGAGACCATCTCATTATAAGTGGATGAAAACCAACCCTTCTTTAAAGAACTGTTAATTTAAGCCACTTTACAAGCATCTGTGATTTGCTGCTTTTCTTTCTTTTCAAATAGGAAACTAACTTTTAACCACTTTTGAGTTTGGTCTATGAGTTTTATGTTCTGTGAGGCTTCTTTGTTTTATCGCTGTCCCTTCCGAACTCCCACTAAGTCATTTAGTTGTCCTTTGCTGTCTGGCATGTGCCTCGCTTCCGTGTTTCTCGTTTTGTACTGTTTCATTGTGAAGCCCTCACAAGACTAGCTCTGTTTTCTGCCCCTGCCTCTCCATCTGTGCCATAAATTTACATTGTCTCACCACACATTACAACAGCACACATCCTGATTGCTGTCAGGCGTGGCCAGCTGTGGACCAGGGGTGCATAGAGATGACATTTGCTTTTTGCCAACATTGCCACTGGGCAGCTGTGTGCTTTCCTGCTTGTTTTCTTTGGTTTTGCACGCTCCCTGCTATTGTAATTTCTAGATATTAAATAGGTTGGTACACATGTCAAAACGTCTACACGGGATTACTGCATGACACCTATCCTACCTTTCTAAGGACTTGGACTGAGATAGAACATGCTGTAGACATTACAGAAATTAATTGGAATGTATTTGTGGAGGTGTTGTTTTTTAACAGTGTTTCATCAGTTGCCATATATTGTTTTCTCACATATGGTCTCTGCCCCCTCTAGCCCAGTTGCTCCCTGCCAGTTTTTTCCTGCCTGACCTGGTTCAGTGGATGATCTTTGGCCTCCTGTGTGGCCCATGGGTGGGCAGCCTGGATGCCTGTAGGGGAGGGGAGACTATAAGGATGCCTGAGATCATTTCTACTGCACTCTACAGGGCCTGGCAGCCACAGAGACAGGAAGCTGTAATTAGGACTAGGAAAGGCTTAAGGCTCATGAGCTTTTTTCTCCTGCTTTACTCTGCCACTCTCTTGAGGGAAATGCTTGTGCATTAAGAGACCGAAACTCATAATTGTGGTTGAGAGGATTGTAGTCCTTTTATGTGGGGAAATTTAATGCTTTGTTTTTTCACCTTCATTGCTCTGTATTTCACCGTGTAAGACTTCAGTGAGCCTAATAAGTTGTAGACTAGAGAAGACAAAAATGCAAAACTGCATGGTGGTGTTGTTGATAGCACCAGGTCACCTGGACCCGGTTTGAATCTCTCCCTGTGTGGAGGTCACATGGGGCCAAACTAGAGCCTTATCATTCCTCACCAATGAAATTTCTTCCTTGTGAACTTCCGCCTTTGCACAACATAAACAGAAAGCATGCTGGTGGTTCAGGCCAATGACCGATAATTAATTGAAGGTGCATTTTTCAGTAGTTGATGAACAACTTTATGAACAAAATGATGAGCTGAATGAAAAGCACATTGTTGGTTAGCCACAGACTTGTTTAATTTAAGCACAAACAAATGTGGTCATGTGTTATTAATCACAGAGACTCTGCATCGAATTATACTCAAAGTTCCTGTTGATATCCCACTCTCCATCTCCCTGCGTCAAACTCTGGAGCATATTTATATGCATATGTATATTTTCTTATTTATTTAAAGTTATTCTCATGATTCATATTTGTGATTTTGTGATGTATAGTATTTGTTAAATACTTTTAACTTAAGTGTCTAATATTATATGAAGGAAGATGTACATTTGATTGGTTATTATTTGGCTAGTTACAAAAAACTCTTATGCAGCCAAGTTCTGCCCTGCAGGTGGTGTGTTTTCATGCACACACAGCTTCATGCATGCCTGTAAGCTCCTGACTCTACTGATTTGTAACTCTCCTCTTCTCAGCGTCCTGTTATATTCTGGTGGACTCGTGGACATGAAAAAGTAGAAGCACCATTTGAGGTGAGTGTTTCAAACCTCTACTAAAAGTGTGTTCTTCTTTCCCTGAACAGTTAATAATGAGTTTTCTTGTTTTTACAGGCCCTCCAGGTGACCTCTGGGCTAAGTCCTGGTCTGGTTTTGTTCTTGGTGGGCCAGCTGAACAGCTGTGTATGTGAGTGAGAGATAATGATGTCCAGTATGAGGCAGTGGCGGAAGCTGGTGCTGGTGGGAATGCTGGCCTGGGTTGTCCTCTTCCTTGCCCTCCTCTCTTACCTTCTGGATGGTCGTGTGGATGAGCCCCTGACTTCTGCTGGCTCTTTGCTTTCTCAGCACCCTGACACCCGTCGCCTAACCTCCCTACAGGTCTCCCAGCTACAGCGTGCCATCCTTGGCTCCCGACCTGGATTGGCTTTAACCACAGCCTACCCCAGAGGTGAGCCAGAACCCGAGCCTTCTGTCATCTCCACCACCCAAGAGTCCAGCCTGGAGGTGAGCCACAGCCCCAACAGTGCTCCTTATACCAATTATAATAGCCAGGAAGTGAGCCAGCAAGACTACCTGGACCCCCAAAGTCTGGCTGCCTGGTCCTCCTTTGGTACAAAGAATGTAGGTTCTCACTCAGACCCTGCAGTCCAGAGTCGTGAGAGAACATATCAGATCAAAGAGCACCAAAACCGTGAAGAAGAAGATGAGAAGAAAAATACAATTGGAGACATGGCACGTAGTAGGAGGAGGAGGATTGGTCATTCCTCTGATCAGGAGCAATATTACTTCTCTTCGTCTTCTGTGGTGCAACGGCTGTGGCAGGGTCGCGTGTCTGCTGACATCTTGACTCCTCGGCTAAAGCGTGCCATGAACGATTACATGAATGCCAACAAACACCATGTCTCCTACAAAGGGGATCGCAATGCTACCAAGAGTGCCAAGGCACTGCTGTGTCAAATGAAAGCCCAGGCCCGGCTGAGGACAGTGGATGGGTCAGAGGAGCCCTTCTCCTCACGTGGTTGGGCTAAGTTTGTGCCATCCTTTCCTCTGGAAGTACTATACAAACAGCAGGGCAAGAGCAGGTTCAAGACTTGTGCGGTGGTCACATCAGCTGGTGCCATGCTGCGCTCAGGATTGGGCAAAGAGATTGGTGAGTAGAATGATCAGGCAGTCTTTGCATGTGAAAGATTTACAGTTTTTAGATAATTTCTGATTTAATTATGGGGGTGGCTATTTTGCTGTTGGTAGAATGGTCACCCTTTGACCCTAGGGTCAAGAAAAGGTGAAAGTTAAAAGCTGAAGATCCCTAAAAATGCAAATTGTGCACATATTTTGTATATTAAAGGTTTATAGCCCTTGTTTATATGTATGTATCTATGTATGTATGTATGTATGAGGTGGTAATGTTCACTCGCATCACACAAGCAGTGTGACCTAAAATATACTCTTTTAATGTGGCACTACAGGACATACCATGTGGTCAGTTAAGTTTAAGCTCTAGAGATGATTCACTCAAAATTTCATGGAAATCTTATGGAATTTTGTAAAATGGCCAACAGCGAGTTAATAGTATCATACATTTTCAAATAACAGCCATCACCTTCATTTTAGACAAGCAATTAAGATAATCTAGTTATATTATTATTACTATTATTATTATTATTATTATATAATTATATTTGATGTTGGTTCTGGCTGCAGTTAATGCAAACCCAACACTCTTTTATCTGTTTCCGATTTAGA
>OMLM01009579.1:0-14267 GCA_900302695.1 Helostoma temminkii
GTGTCCTGAATTTTGTCTTTAGATACATTTGATGACACTTTGTAGAGACAGTACTGAACCCTATACACATTTACCACCTGGATCAGATCTGAAATCCCTGAGACAAACAGCAATGAAGTCCCTCAAGTACCAGTCTGCTGAATCTGAGCGAGTGAATTTGCCAAAAATGATCTGATCAGATATATCTGAAAATTTAACTCAGTCAGTTAAATTATAAATCTGTGCAGTTTACTGTACCTGTCTGTAGCAGGGGGTCATCCTGTAAGGCCGGCCGCAGGAAGTCTTCACTCTCCCAGGGTAAAGGAGCATCTGGCAGGCCCATCAAACAGGAAGGCTCACATTTCTATAAACACAGTTCTGTCATATTTTTTGTCTTGTAGTGCAATTGCTTGGCTTACCATATGTAGATGTTTTTTGATGTTTTATGAACTTAATTATTATTATTAAGTATTAAGTAATATTTAATAATAATACTTAATCTAAAGGGTATGAAACACAGCTACTATCTCACTGAAGCCATTCATAGCTGACACCAACCACATAACAGAAAGATGAATGTACTTACTGATGAGCGTATGAAGTTGATCATCTTTATGTAACCATAGTCATCTAAATCTAACAAGGAAACAAGGGATGAGTTACTTCATAACAAATCATCTTCTGAGTGCTGTATGCCACAGATCATCCGTGTCTACTTACTGTGTTTTCTGATCACATCTACAAGGTTGACCTGATGCTCAGCGGCACAGTGCTGCAGTACGGCAGGAACAGAGCTCATTGACCTGAAAGGAATAAAAGGGAAATCTGCTTAAATGGTTAAAGTAAAAAACATAAATAGATCAGTATATAAATATATAACCAATCAGAAATATAATGAGGAAAATAATGTATGTATTTTGCCATTTTTCCAATGGAAACACTGACTCAGAGTTGCAGAACTATAACCGTTTTACAAGTGAAGGAACATGAATATATGTAGGAGTATATTCAGTAGTTTGTTTGGTTGTTTGATTTGAATGTTTCCTGAAATGTGTTTATGGATTTTCTTTAACATAGTTGGAAGTTCAGTTCAGTTTTGTTTCTGCTAAAACAACTTTGCTTATTTAATATAAACTCCGACAGCTACTACACTCACCTGTCACAGAACAGACAGGTAACTGGTTGACTATCCTCCTCCTCCTCCTCCATCCACTGCCCCTCATCATCGTCAATGTCATCATCATCGCCGTCAGAGAGCTCAGGAATCTCTTTAGGAGCTCCTTCAACGTCTGCCGGAAAAAAAAAGTATTACAGCTACGTGCAACAGCCACACTCTTAACTTTGCCGGCGTTGCAGTAAGCTAAAGTTAAGCACTTTTCTCAGACAAATTAGCGTGAACGTTACAAGGGTTATAGCTTGGCAAAATGCTGCTCACGTAACGCCACAAAACAAAACGTACATCAGCTACAAAGGCAAAAGAAATGATCCATGGACAACACAGGGGGTTTGCATTTTAACAGCTACATTTCTGGGGAATAATATTTTACTCACGTGTGTCTGTGTACTCTGCCATGTTGAAACCGTGGTTTCAGTTAACTTCCTGGTGACGTTTGGTGACGTAAAGAAGGGCCGGGCTTCGGTTTTCATCCCAAAACGCACTTCCGGATGAAAACCACTAGATGGCGCCAAAGATCGATTTATGTGTACACAGCCTGAGTATTGCTGATTCAATTTATGGATAGTTAATTGTATGCATGTTTAAAACCCGATGGTGCGCTGCTAGCAGACAAAAGAAACTAGACCTAATGACACACATATGTGGACTCAGTCTTAAGGAGGCATGTACACCACAGTCCTTCATTGTTGTTGTGTGGCAGAGTTGAAGCCAGATTAGTAATTGTTGAATCCACTTTTGGAGTCATGTTATATTGTTATTCAGGATAATGATAGTGGATTTGCATGTGTGATAATTTATAGGCACAGGGATGGTGTTCTGAAGTGGGTGAAGATTACGTCCTTGTTATCTGTTCGTTTGTAATCAGCTGTAGGGATGCTACTAATAAAGGGTTCATTCCATCTTCTACACTGCAAATGTGACATTTCAAATTTAACACTCAGAGTTAAACTTAACATTCAGCCAGTGTTTATATGGGAACCACTAGAAAAGTGTTAAATTAACACTTTCGTTTCAGGGTTTCTTTCAACTATTACAATGGACTAAGAGTTAAAATGTTAATTCTGCTAATGTACCTATCCTATTGTTCCTGTGAAACACAATCTGTATTTTTTAACAAAAATTTGACTAAACAAAGTCAGGCATTGACAGACTTGCCTTATTAAGTTCTGCTGCACACTTTGCTACTTTCACTACATAACACTTTGATTATGGTGCTGACAAGTCCGACTGAGGATCTGAAATGACTGGGCGAGGTCTAATTACATCTCTTAACTTTCACTGGTGTGATCAACTCTGAACAAAACTGTAATTTGAAAGTGTTAAAATTACTCTTTGAGAGTTGAAATCAACTCAACAACTTTTTAACTGTTTGCTATGTATAGTCTCTTTATCTTTTATAGTCTCAAAATGTTGGCCAAAGGCTACAACCTGGGGAATAAATGTCCAAATGTCATAACTCACTTTACTAAACTAAATTTACTTCAAACATCCCATATAGCTCATTGTTCTGCTTTGTCTCAACAACACTTTCCATCTAATCTTTAGGTAAGGACTGACAGACTCTGCCGCTCATAACTCAGCAACATGCAGACGAGGTCAGCTGTTCCTCATTTTGGATAATTGCTGTGTGGCCATGCAGGCAGCTTACACAAAGATGAGGGAGCTGCTTCATCCAAACACAGTCAGTTTGAGGTAAACTCTCCTATTCAGTTACATCTTGGGATTAAAATTATGTTTTGATGCATTATACTATTTTGTGTATACTAATTGTAGGAAAGGCTCAGGTATTAAGAAGTATCCATTATGTTATATTAAGTGTTTTGTGAAAGCTGACAATGAGTCAGCATGCACAAAGTCAAGACTATGAAACTGAAGCTGTTAAATGGATTTTGGCTATTGGCTGTTTCATTGTTTACACCTATGCTTTTTCTACTGTGATGTCAAACTGTGGCCTTTTGTAGCATAGCCCCAACAAGCATGATGTTTTCATTAATCTACAGTAAGTGGACAACAATAATTTTGTCATTTATGTACAATTAATTTTAAGCATTAACAGGTCTATTAACACATTAATATGGTTGTTGTTGTTGTTGTTTCAGCTGCAAGTTTAGATATTTAGAAATTCCAATGCCTACTCTGTAACTTCACAAAAGAAGAAAACATTCTAAACACATTTCTGAAGGACAGCAAATCCAAATCTGTTGGTCTTTATAGCACAACAGCACAGTATGTGAATCAACATTCAGTCACAAGAGGGCGTTAAGAGATCATGATGACAATAAGCAAGTTTATTTGAATATCAAACCCAAAGCAGTTCAAAGTGCTTCACATACTGCAATGTAGTAGAAATACAACGTTAATCTGGATAAAGAATATATAATAGAAAACAAAGAAATCAAAATGATGGGACTAAGAACATTATTCTGTAGTGATGTTATGGTCTGTTCATATGTAAATTAAAGGTGTGTCGTGAAAGTAGACGCGTAACTAATGGGCATATGACGGCATATTCTAGATATCCGGTATTGTTTAATTTCACAAAAGTTATCACCATCATAATCTAATTCAAATAGGCTGCTTACAGGTAACTTTAATTAAGCATTAAAGTTTAATTTAACTTAAACAGCAAAACAACCCTTGAGCAAAACATGGACAAAAATCAATACCAACAACGTTTAATCAGAATTGTTCCATTTCTAGAATCATGGACCATCATTTGTTCAATAGATGGCATGTGTGTCTGCATGCTGAAGGTACTGTTCAATCTAAAATTAAATGCAGAACAAATTACCTGTATTATACCACAATTGAAACAGACATTGTATATTCTTTACATTATTCTTTACACAGATATAGTCGTTATCAATAACAGCTATATCTATATAAAGCAAATATTTGAATACAGTGTAGAAAAGGCCCAGGTTTGTGCCATATGTTAAGGTCACAGAGGTAACAATCAGTTTCTGTCAAAATCAAGTAATCAGTGATGTTTGAAAGTTTATTTAAAACATCTCTGACCTTATTTACAAAAAAGAAAAGATTTGAATCAAGTGCATTTGAAAGCATAGACAGTTTGAGTTTAGAGTAGGTAATGGTGCTGTGAGCTGAATGTATGCTAATAAATGGGGCACAAAAGCACAAATTGTAAAAAAACAACAATAGTTTCTTTATGAAGATTCCAGTATTATTGAATATCAAATAAATAAAACCCAAATGGTCTGTAAGGACTTTCAAGTTTCAGGTAGAATCAAGTTTCATGTACTTTCATAAAAACACGTTTTGGTTTTCTGCAGAAAAAATGTGGATGAGTTCATGTGTTTCAAGTACTGTCAAAATACCTGATGATATGAAGAATATTTGCTGTATGTGGACATCTTAGTATATCTCCTGCACCTATATAAAAAGAGAAAATAAAAGGAATGGTTTGGATTGACATGTCACACCAAAATGAAATTTGTCAACTAAGTTATTGCATGGGTACAGCAAAACAAATATTGCTCATCCTGTAAATCTTTACCACAGTCATAAAAGGCCTAAACCACATTTGCGAACGTGAATGATTTTTAAATAAATCTTGTGACAGTGAAATTAGCATGATCAGCTAAAAGTTAACTCTGACTTACAAATTGATCAGAATTTTAAAACTCCATTAATCTGAACACCAATATTTGAGTATTTTTATGTAAACAGACTAAATGTTTTGGTTATTACTTACTGTAGAGAGAGAGAACTGACACCTATTAATGCAATGCATTGGCTCAAAGTGTTATGTGTTAAATGTAAGTGGCATGACCTATTTAAGGAGTCCAACATCAGTTGGGATCAATAACCTGTGTGGAAACTATTTGCTAAACATAATAAATAGAAACAATAGAAATATTTTTCTCACCTTACTGTTATTTTTTGGTCTCTCTTGTTTCCCCTGCTGCCTTTCCCAGACTGATGATGTCTTTGTTCTCCAGGATCTCTGTCTTCGTCTCAGGGGAAACCAGTGTATTTGACACCATTGCTTTTGCCACCACTTGGATTGGGATGGACATTGATGGGCTAATAGCAGAAAATGCACTGAAGAATTTCCTGGCAAGCCACTCGGTAGGCCGACTCTCCTGCCTATCTACTAATAAAACCCTGTTGGGGATGAAGGTGTTAATGACTTACAGATTATGTTGGTTTAATAGTAAACAACCACTTATTAAATAGCAGATTTAACACCATAATATTCCTCACTGGGGTAATTAACATGTTTTCATGTCATACTATAGTGACTTAGGCAGATTAGCTCGATAAAGTACACTTAATTCTGTAAAATGGTGTGACCATACTTTTCTATGCTCTATACCACAGTGGAAAAGAAAGCTGACTTTATCATTTTGATTTTGATACCCTAAATTTTCCCACCACAGAAATGCCTTGTTTTTCTAGTTGAAGTGTTACCAACACTCCAGCTGCCAAATCTGTAAGTCTAAACAAACCAGATCACACTTAATGAAATATTTGTGCTCTTGGTCCAGGATTAAAAATAAGCATTAACCAATTTCCATTGTGTTCTGCTCCGCTTCTCTGCATTACAAACCAGCAGCCAGAATACAGTGTGTTTTGGTATTATTTACATACAGTATTCTTCGTGTTTAACAAACTTACTGCAGTCATTCTGCAGTGCATATTTGCGAAAATATTTTGTATGGGGTACAGGTATTGATGTAGTACATGACATTTGGAAATCTGTTTCATAAAACATTTAAATAAATTTTTTTTAAAAAAAGATTATTTACCCAGGTCTGTAAATGGCAAATTTATCAAAAGCCAGTGCCTCAATATCTGCTTCCACTTGTCCCTGGAAGAAAATTCATTGAACTTTCAGTTGTCTTTTGTCAATATATATACAAGGGAGAAACAGCAAGTGTAGCTGATTCAGACCGTGGAATGTGACAGAGAAAGGAAATAAAATTACCTTGACTTTGAGGTAGAGAAAGTTGCTGTTTTTATCAGCACCTCGGGATGACTCCAGGTGGAACTGCTTGCAACCTCCTGCCTTGGCAAGCTCAGCTGACTTTAGAACATAGTCATGATCAACACGGATGAATCCTTCCTGAAATGAAATGGCAACAACTGAATATTTGCCAGAATATGTTCCAATGCCAGTTTATTCAAATGTCAGACCTGAGAACATCTACATAATTTACATTTAATTACATTTAATTCAATGGGAGATGAGTTAAACATGTTTATCTTCAGTCGAGGGGCAACACAGTGATCTTTGCTGCATTTTTTCCATAACATCCATAAGTGTAATGCTAAACAAATTAATAATACTACTGCTGTCATTTGATTTTGGTTTGACTTGAGATATATAATACAGTAGGAACTGTTCATTTATAATCAATCACACTTACAAACTTCTGTTTTACAAGTGAAACTAAATGAGTAATGTACAGTACCATCCAAAAGTCTGGAAACACCTTCACTTATTTTTTTCTGTGTGTGTTTTATATTCAGTTCTAGCCACTTTTTTGCTTTGATGACAGCTTTGCACACTCTTGGCATTCTCTCAGTCAGCCTCATGAGGTAGTCACCTCTTGAAGTTCCCAGAGATGTACTTGTTGGCTGCTCTTCTTTCACTCCTCAGTTCAACTCATACCAAACTAAACTGGATTTGACTGTGGAGGCCAGGTCATCTGATGCAGCGCTCCCTTACTCTCCTTCTTGGACAAATAGCTCTTGCATAAACTAGACATGTGTTTGGGATCATTGTTCTGTTGGTGACGGTCTCACTAAGTGCAAAGTGGAATGGCATGTTTCTACCAAATGCTGTGGTGGCCATGCTGTGTGCCCTCAATTTTGACTATGTCACCAACAGTGCCACAAGCAAAGCAGCCCCACACCATCACACACCTAAATTGGTTGTTTCTGAGGCTGGTAATTCTAATACACTTATTATCTGCAGCAGAGGTAGCTCTTGGTCTTCCTTTACTGGCACAGTCCTCACGAAAGCCAGTTTCATCGTAGCATCTGATGGTCTTAGCGACTGCACTTGAGGTTTGATTCAAAGTTCTTGAGATTTGTCAGAATGAGCGACTTTCTTACGGTATTGATGGACTTTCTCTTCACTTGGTGTTTCCTGCCATAGTATTTATATGTACAATAGTCGCATTAACACTAATAGTTCTACTGACTATTCTTGTAGTGTTATTGGATACTGGATTTTGGAGGTGAATAGCATTTTAAAATAATTATTAGAAAGCAGAAAATCTTGGAGGTGACAATACTTGATGGAATCATTGGTGGTGGTGTTATTTGCTGTATGTTTGCCACTATGTCCTGGAATTTGTTACTTTCTAATTATAACCTACATAAATAACGATGACAGTATATCTGTGATAGACCGGTGTCAGAAAAAGTGGAGTGGACATGTTTATAACTAAGAAATTGCTTAGTCATTGCTGCTGACTGTAAACAGGTGTTGCAACAGTAAACTATAATTTCACCAGCGATGGACCCAAATTTAACTTTTACTCACAGCCCCTGCTTTTGCTCTGGTTGTTCCCAGACAGCAGTAGCCAACATCATGACCCTGAAAGGCAGCAGCGTAATCATCAAGCTTCTCAAAGTCCACCACCTCTTGTACCTGAAACCACAGAAAACCGAGTCAAGCAAAATGTAATGGTCAGCACAATTAGGTAATGAACTGTAACTTTAACAAGTTAACTGACCAGGTTTTCATATGCTTTGTCCTCGAAGGTGAGTTGTCTCCTTCCGATAAGAGTCACCTTGGAGAAGATGTTGCGCTCCAGCAGCTCTTGAAGCAGCTTCTTACCTGTCTCCCCAGAAGCACCAAGGATGAAGCAGCTTTTATTCTGCTGCCTGAAGCTTTCCTCCAGGGTCTTCATGTCTTCAGCCATGCTGTTTGCCAAACCAAACTGGAGTTAGCACCGTGGATGAACGCAGATAATGCTGAACACTGACCACATTTTACAGGCAGTGTGTACTAATGTAAAACACGGTGCACCCAATGGCAATAAAGACACATTTATGAGAAGATACAAACATCTCAGACATGAACAGTAATTGTGTTTTACACAGTGAATAAAACACTGAAGATTCCCTGAATGACAGAGACTCTGGAAGATACGTTCAAAGGTAAAACCGCATGTTTGCCGCAGTCTGATGATTAAACTGGTCTATACCTGCACGTTTAGGACCATTACAGCAACCACTAACAAATACCTTAGTCACGATGTTACATAAGAGCAAAACCACCGTTTGTATCTACTGAGGACAGTATTGAAGGTAACGTAAAGAAAGACGTCAGCTGTTTTTACCTGGTGTATTTAATCGGATCAGCGTCGTCGAAATAATTCAAAACCGCTGCAATTACAACAACTACAAGAGTTAAAAGCCCGGTCGCTTTTCCCAGGGTGCTGCTGAGTAATTTCATAACAGACACTGATAATACAACGCCTAAATTGCCATAACACTTCCTGGTTGCCCCGTGTTTACATATTGTGCTGCCTTCCTGCCTCGTTAATAGGCTGAAGAGAAATCTGAAATGACCGTCACTAGAGTTCACTGCAAGATTACTATATGTACATGTTATTTATTCTATATGATGGTACAGTAATAAACCCAGAAGAAAAGAAAACACGGTTTTCCACGTTTCCATTTTAATTATTTACCATAGAGCACGCTTTGTGGAAGGCGCATGCGCACTAGATTTTTTTGGGGAAAGACTGGAATTTCCCTGTGATAGACCAGTGGTCCTTCTGAGGCACCATCTCTAAAGAATCTCCACAGAATCATCTCTCTCATCATCTTAAATTTGTTTTTAATATATTTAACATATAAAATAACTTGTAACTGTCCATTGTGAAGGACTTTCTGTTAGTCTATGTCCTTTAAAACATAAACATTAAAAGATTTTTTTTTTTTTAATGTTTCAAATGTTTCTTCTTCTCATTTAATCTGGATGCATAATAATTCACAGTTCCTGTTTATGTTTAATTTATTGGATTTAAAATGTAACACTTGTCTTTTCCATCCGTCCAATACCGTACGTGCCCATCCTAGATGACATGGGCGAATGGCAGGGTACAATGTTGCCACACTCAGTGACAACTTTTCATGCTTACATTCACACGTATAGCCTATTTGGAGTGGCCAGCTAACCTAACCTGCTTGTACAGTATTTGGACTGCAAGCGTAACTGGTTTGTTATATGTACATGTAGTCTAGATGGATAAAGTGGGAAGCGTCACAGACCATTTAAAATTTGTTATGTTTTTGTATAAACCTGCAGATAATCTAAGTTTGAGTATTTAGGAACACAAGACAGGAAATATTTAAGACCTTGCACTATTTCTAGGTTAGGAATCAAGTACATTTGTGACATTGACAGTGTTAAATCCTTTTTACAAAACATCTCTTTGACATTTATCACTTCTATTAAAGCACCTGAGGAGGATCTGAAAGAATAGCATTTGATTTTAACATTGGCACAGATGGTCTCTAGGTCCTCCAGAACATTATGTATTTCCTTATAACGATGAGAGCTATTTACAGGCACAGTGTAAAAATGATAGCAAAAGACTTAAACTTGTTGGATCTTTGTTTTTAAAATAAGTTGAGAAGTTGTCTGGGATGGCAGCACTAGTGTGTAATTTGGTGAGGAAATCCAGCCTGGACCAAAAGTGTGAACCAAACCTAGAAAAATGTCTTTGCCTTTTGTCAAACGAACGGGGGGGTTTCATTAGCCAAAACCTCCACACAAAGAAAGCAAGTCCAGTCACATGCAATGAATTCATCAACACCCCATGTTTTTAACACCCCTGCCACTTCGAACACAAGACATCGACCCAATCTAATAGAATATGATGGAGCTAGGGATGATCCTTTAAAGATGTCAGCAGTAAGAGACAGAAAGAAAAGAGGCTGAGGTTGAGACAAGAGGCCTTAAACTGGCACTCTGCTGAAATGAAATGTCGCATCTTTGTTCCTTAGCTGCAGGTGCTAATTGGGCCTAGCGGTGGGGAGGAAGGCTGCCGCTGTGCTCCTGTCTGTCGCACCTGTTGTGTCATTGTCTCTCGCATTGATCAGACAGGAAGTCGGAGTAAGAAGGCTTATGCCTCAGTGGGTGCGTGGCAGCAACGTAGTTCAATTTCCTTTTAGAGGTCCACTGCTGGAGGTGGAAATACCAATGGTAGTCAATGGTCAGTTGCGTTTGAACATTGATTAATTTGCACTAAAGCACATATGGATCATAAAGAGTTGGTTTTCATTGGCTTGGTCACATTCTTTATACTTCAGTCACAGTCCCTGCCGCATTTTCTCAGCGTTGCATAATATGTTTGAGGTCTCTGTTGCTGCTGTCCTGCCGCACTTCACCTGAAGTCCTATTCAGACAGAATTAGCTCTGAGAATAGTGAATGGGACAATTGCTCACACAGGTTGTGATGTTAATAAATGTAATATGAATTAGTGATGCCTTAATGAAGTTTTGTGAACTTCTTACAAATATTCTAAATTTACCCACCTGTACAGACAAAAATGCATGTTTACTGCAGATGCAAGTGAAAAAGTAATGGAATAGCATAGACTGACAATGGTCTTAAAAAGTGGCAATGCCATTAATAAGCATAATTAAGCCATTTGCTAATATTAACAAACAATCTCCAGTAACTGATATTTGTTTAGTCACAGAATAAACAAAATGAGAAACTTTTTGCTTCAAGTAGTACAGATGCCACGAGAACAGATACTTCAATGCCAAGTCAATACCAATATTTTGAAAACATGACAGTATGTACTTTTCTATGCTACCAAAGGTACCAAAAGTATGTGCTGCCACAGAGTGTGATTTCACCATCACTGATAAGGTCATCAAATAATCTTCCAAGTATACTCTTACCATAAATTTTACGAGAAGAAGGTAGAAGAAGAAGGTAGAGCAACGGTTCCACCAGACGTCTAAGGAGATATTTTGTGTTTAATGATCAGTGACAATTTGTGGACTAAGAAAGCTGGTGTAGAAAAGCTGGTGTCTCAAAAGAAAGCAACATCTCAAAGACCAGATCGACATCAAAGACCACAGACCAGATCTGTATGATAAATTAAAGGTGGTAGTTTCAGTTGTTGGTTGTAAACTGACAATATGTTGTTATACTGTTCATATCTTGAAATGTTACCATTAGTTAATGTGAACTGTGACACATATCTGTTTCTAGTGCTGTAGCACTGCACCACACAACATTCACAAATATTAGTTATTAAATATTAGTTTGTTTAGGTTTTTTAAGTGATAGCTAATAATATGAACTGGGTGCTGCTCATAACTTTTCGACTTAACCATCATAACCGTTCCCCATAACCATGTGTGTGTAAGAGAGCGTGTGAGCATACTGTGTGTGCAGCAGCCTCTGTGTCTTCTCAGAGCTTTACCTGATAATTGAGGTCTCCCATGGGGCTTTCACCTGAGCTATTTATTACTACAACACATTATTTATGATGCAAGTCATTATACAGAAAGAAAATGAGATGTCTTCAGCATCTGTGATCTATTGGTGCTGCAACAAATATAAAAAGTAAAGTTTTGTGTTGCATTGATCAGGGCGTCATTTCGTGTGGTATTCAGATTGGTTGTTTAATAGGCCAGAGCAGGAGTCACTGGCTTGGTCAGAATTTCATCCTAGACCATCTTTGGCTGCACCACTGTGACAACAACCGTCTTTGAACCACTCTCACGGTGTAATGTAGCACTGATGGACTACTGTTTTTGAGCAACCAAAGATATTAAGTTTGGTCAACTTTTCTCTTGCACAACCAAAAATCATACCTCAATTGTCTACAAACCTAATTTTAACAACCATTACTCAAACCAGAGGTGGTAGGTGACTAAGTACATCATTCAAGTGCTGTCAGTTTTACTTTACTCCAATGCTCAGCTTATTTTGTAGATGCAGATACTTAAAACAAAATTTAATCAGGTAATACATTTTAATATATGATTATGAATTAACAATGTGTCTCATGCTGTTTCTGAGGACTTTTTTTATTAATTACTAGACATTCTTTGCCATGTTTTTGTAGCACAATTTTTGTCCTGTTTGAATAGTAATAATAAAACAATAAAATTCAAACAAATTCTAAAGTGATTAATTTAATGTTAAAAATGGCAAGTGAAAACGTCTGCTGAAACATTATTTATGAGAGACATGCAAAACAAATTTTGACTAGAGTCATTAACAACATCAAGTACAGAACAAGTGTATTTATACTGTATATACATTCAGTTTTCTTACTGAAACATTTGTGCTGTTGTATTCTAAGTACATTTTAGAGTGTACTTATTTCATCACCTTCAGTTTAGACTTTGAAACGGTATACTCCTCTTTTTATACCTGTCTGCAGTTTGTTTATGTACTTTTGCCACACAATGTCATATAATGTGCTGATTTGTAGAAAATTTCTACAATTTTGAAAAGTATTAACAAAATGTGCTTATCTGATGTCACAGATCAGCATAAGAAAAAAATGTAAACAATTGGAAATATTAAAGCTATTTCTGAATGAAGCACAACTGCACAACTACACACACACACACACACACACACACACACCATAGGTACCGTCAAATCCTGCATCTTGATCAGACAGTGCCTCTCTAATTGAGCTAATCCATACTTCAGGATCAGTACTGTCCCCTGAGGTCTGGCCCTCCACCCTGCCTGTCTCCCACTCTCAGCTTAAACCTCGTGTCCCCTCTGTGGCTCATGTGGACTGTAAAGCTGTTTATTGGGAGACAATGGGCAGCAGATTGTGCTGTCAGGCTCCATTAATTACCATCATTAGCATCACACTCCAGAGTCTGTCAAACTGGGATCCTAAGCCTTAAGTGGTGTGTGTCGGTGCTTGTGCGTGCGTGTGTGTGTGTGTGTGTGTATGTGTGTGTGTTATGAGAAGTCTCCATCTTTAGAACTGACTGTTGCCATTATTTGTGGCCGTGTCTGATGCAGCTGGTAACAATAATTGAAATGATACCTCTTGCTTTTCTGTGACCTTTTGCTCTGATATCCATTTGTTGTCATACATTTCAATGGTAATTAATCTTCAGTGTGCTTTTAAAGTCCAAATGATGACACATCAATGAATTTTTCCAAACCCAACATGTTACAGGTCATTTTTACGAGTTAAATTTATTTGTTGGTTATTATCAAGACAATTTCACAGAGGCCTGTAGTTTTCAACAGCTTAGCTTTGTAACAGCCCCAGACTTGAGGCTCAGACTTTCACAATATGTTTGTTGTGATGCTGAGTATCAGTGGTGCTCAAAGAGCTGCAGATAAGCAGCAGTGAGACCTGCTTTTCCACCTCTGAGTGACAATGTCTCATTAAAGGAGCAAACAGATTATCACTACTTTACTTTAGAGTCCTAGGAAGAGTCTGGGGGACCTCTGAGCTGCAGACAGACTGAGATAAGAATACACTTTCACATCTGGCCAACCTGCTGGTGACTATTATAAATGTGAGTGTTTAGCTTGTTGTTCCTTAATTTGAGCATTTAAATTACAATTAATATGTATGCTTCTTTAGATAACACAAACTACACTATAACAACTACCCTGAAATAAAGAATTTTTCACACTTCTGATTTATGACATGCCGACAGAAATCTTAGAAACTGCTGTTGCCAGAGCATCAACTGTCCCTTATTGCAACAATATATATTTGTCAAGTCTGAACAACATCAAATTGCCCTTATATTTTTTCTCTTGCTCAGACCTCTGATGTCACAGAATGAGATGGAGAGTGGAAATACAGACTTGCACAAAACAAAAACCTTGTAGTGACAGATGTGTCTGAAGAAATCTCAGCACTTACACTACCAGTGAAACATATGGACTTGCATAAAAAAGGCCATGTTTTTGAAAGAAAACCAGATTTTGCAAGATCTAATTGGTCAGAAATGCAGTGTAGATGCTGTTAAAATTGTAAATTACTATTGTAGCTGGAAACAGTTGTTTTTAAAGTAATATTTACATAAATGTACAGAGGCCTATAGAGCAAACTGCTGTCTTCCAATAGTACTTATGTTTGCTAATTTATTAATTTCAAATGATAA
>OMLM01009580.1:0-12504 GCA_900302695.1 Helostoma temminkii
ACTGAGAAAACAACAAAACAAAACAAAAACACAACAAACACAAACACAAAATTATTAAAAATTACACAATTACACAAAATTAACACGTGATTTTCTTGTTTGTTTGTTTGTTTGTTTGTTTGTTTTAATTTCAAACCACAACCGAGCAATCAGTCAGCACTGAACTTTTTTTAAGAGACTCAAATGAGCAGGGCCAGTGGCACTTGAACATTTGATTGAGAGACACTTCAATTTTTGTTAAAAACTAAGTTCAAAGAAGATAGTGGATGCTCATCTTAAGGCAGAAGGCCATACTGCTGTCTCCAAGTATTTTAAAGTACCTACAATTGCCGTATTGCAAAACACAGGGAGACGAATTCTGGGTGTGGTCTGGCCTCTTCTGGCCTTGATGCTATAGAAAGGAGGATTCTTCATCATGGTTCATGTCATCATCCTAACATGGGGATGTTTCAAATGTTCTGTACTTTGGTCTGGTGAGACTAGAGACATTGGTGCTGCTTTTGATTGGTAAAAGAGAAGAGAGGCCTTCACCCCTATCCACAGTTAAACATGGTGGGGGGAGCATAATTCTCTTGGGCTTTTTTGCTGCTTCAGGCACAGGGAACATTGTTCGGATACACATAAGATCATGAAGAAAGAAGACCATGCTGACATTTTTAAGGATAAAATATAAAAATCCAGATGAGCTGGAGCAATTCTGCATGGAAAAATGGATGAAAATCCCTCAAGAGACATGTGCAAACCTAGTTAGGAACTACCATGACAGATTGTCCACTGTGAGTCAGAAAGGCTACACTATTGACTTTTAAGTGTCAGAGGACTAATAATTTTGACGCTGACATTTATGTAAAATATCTTAATCAAACTTAGTGGAATGGTTTTGTCTTTGTTCCTTTGGAAGCAGTTAAACTATAAAGAAGGGGGTTTTTCATAAACATTAATGTATTATTATGAGTTTAGCACATCAAAAGCAGTAATACAAAGTTTGTTAGCAACAGCGTTAAATTCAATGGATGACGTAAATATTTGTGAGTGATCACTGGCGAGAACCTACCTGAACTCACCACCCAGAAATAAGCATTTTCATCTTTTTCACTATGACTGTGAACTTGATTTGCATAGATGCTTTCCACACATCCTCAGTTTATGCATAATTGATCCAACTGTCATCTCCCCAACATAATAACATAATTCCAGACTGAGCAGAGAAAAATTGATGTTGGCATTTGAAGGTCCTGAGCAAAATTATATCATCTGAGATGTCAGAGAAATTATATAGAATATATTTATATCAGATCAATATTAATCATTTTTGTTACATGTTAATGACAGTCAACATGGATTTCTATAAGTTGTATTTCTTTAGCTATTCATATAGTTTTGCTTTCTAACATTTCCTTCAAACTCAGAATCCACACAGAATATTTGACTCCCCCTACAAACAGTAGTATACTTAAAGTTTATTTTATTCAGTATACTTAAGTATACTTCAAATATAGTAAGTATACTTATGTCTAAGTACTTCTATCTTAATACTTCTTGGGACTAAATTGGCCCACTTTTTAGTTTATAAAAGTATACTTGAAGTATCCTACAAATAGATTTTATATGTACCGTTAGTGTACTAGTGATTTTATATCAGTACACGTCCTAGTTGATCAGAATATTCGTCTTAAAGTAAACTTTATCCACCTTTTCACTGAATAATTGTTTCCATACACAACTAAAACACTACTGTGCCAATCTTCACAGATGTGCAATTATAATGCATTAATAACTTTTAGTCAGTTATCGAGAGGCAGCTCCTATGGAGTGCTCACCCGTCTTACTAACGGTTATGAGTTTTGAATTTTATTTAAATTAGTTATAATTTTACCGACCATACTTAATCTCTGTAAAGGTTAAAACATCACATTGCACAACAATTTGTGACAAATTATTAATTTATAACCTTAATAGTTGTTTGTTTATAAAGTTAAACTACTGAAGTGCATGCTGCGTAGTTCTATATATTTGTCAGTAAACTTCAGTATAAGTACAAGTATAGGCCATGTATACTTACACTTTTCTACGTACTTGTCAGTTTACAGCAAGCACAAGGTTTGTGTTATAAACAAACCTTGTAGAAATCAGCCACTTAAATCTGTGAAACTTGCTTAGTGCTTATACAGTAGTATAGTACTGTAGTAGTAGCAGTAGTAGTAGCTGGGTTATCAAAAAAGGGTCAGTGGAGTTGGAACTTCCCAGAGTGAATGCTAGTACAAAGGGGTACAATGATTAAAAAACCTATAGCCAAAGATTTGTATATAAACCAAGACACACTTCTAGTATGTATGTTTTGGCACAGCTTATGGGGAAGTTAAGGAAACTTCGACAGTGAACGTCATTTAGTGTTTCTTCACAGTTCGGGGGCAAATGGCACAAATACTGCAAGGTAAGGAACAGCACTTGATTTGCCTGGATAGAGAATGGAAACTCGGATTCTGTGCACAGCTCACATAAATGCATTCATTTCCTAACACTTGCTATTAGAAGTACACGATGTACTGCATTTTACCAAGTCATTTATATTCCACTGACTTCTCTGGCAGTATTGATGCAAGGAAACCCTACCCAATCCATCATCATTTGAATGCAGTCACAATATTTTATTGGCACCAATTTGGACTGCAGATGGGTTTAATTGCCTGAGATGTGTGAGAGATGATGGCTTGTATGATCCATTGTATGTTTGTGTACACTGTCTACTATGTAGCTAATGTGTAAATCATTCACTACATCAGGCTAATGGCAAGTAAGAGAATATGTTACATAACATAACATAACATAACATAACATAACATAACATAACATAACATAACATAACATAACATTGTGTAAATGAGGTCAATTCCACATAGTGTGCACAACTATTGCAATGTATTTTCATTCAACAGTGCGCAGCCTGCAGCCTATAAAGTTTCCTTACTTAACATTAGTTTGCTAGCTAGCTACATCCATCCAGCCACAGTAAGCTATTTAGTAAACAATGTATGGTGTTAACACTCAGATGAAAAAGACATGCTGAAATTATATTGACAGGTTGGTATCACACTGCCTCTTTTCCAAATGGCACAAGAAATCTGCCCTTTTCATGATCTCAGTGCTGTCAAAAGATGACCTTTGTGTACAGCATCACACAGTTAGTGTGTGAGTTAGCCAAGGCACAGACCTTGCTTTTTAAAAATCATGAATTATGAATATAAACATTTTGAGAATAATAATAAAAACAGCAATTACGTTTTACATTATGCTATGACTATGTCTGTATTCTGGATCCCACAATGCTTGTTTGTCTGACAATACTTTTGTTATGGATTGATTTGAATGACAGCATTTTAAAAAAAAAGACAAGAATGGCTCAGAGACAAATTTACTCATTTGGCATTGACGGAGGCAGCGACTGAATCTCTAGAGAATAAAAGAAAATTCAATTCAAACACCCACATAAAATCTGTTAATGTTTTTTCAGGACATTCTCACACCTCTTTCACGGTAGTTGAGAAACTTAATAAATCAATAAACTTCTGTTATACTTCTTGGTTTGTGGGTGTAACCTTAGGGAACTGCAGGAGATGGAAGAGGAGGTTGAGAACAGGCAGCTTGGCTTCCCTGGTGGGTCAAGGTGAGACTGTTAGCCTGATGACTTGTTCACTCTGCAGATGTCACCTGGTCATTATCCTGAGGCAGCCATCTGCCATTTGGTCCTGCAGGGCCCGGCCACTCAGTCTTCTGGGCCCCGTGTGACTGGCAGGATCCATGCTGCTTTCTCTTCTGTTCTGACCTGGTACTCAACCTGCCTCCAGTGTCCAAAAGTCCAGGCTAGTCAGGGCCAGAGAGAAGACAGCAGACACACCCAGAGAAACAAAATTCTTTGAACTATCTGCCACAATGCAAACTGGGATAAATTAATGATGCATTCACAGTTTTACCTGGGCTCCCCTCACAGCTGACTGCTTGGCTTCTTACCCTCAGCTCTGCTGGGATGCAGAGGAATGCTGCCAAAATAAACTCCACCTTCCCCAATCGACTCACTAGCCAGTGGTTTTACCTGGAAAGTGCTTGAAATCATTATTCTGCTTTCTAAAAATATCTTTTAAAGTTAAATGTAAGCCCTTAATTCTCTTGGAAAGTGTCTCATTGCGGGTGATAATTAGAGCCCTACTTTTGGACACATCTCTCCTTCAAGATGTTGGATTTGGCTATGACTTCTGATTTGAAGATGTAATTTTGACTTGATGGGATTTAGTTTAGCTTCCTAAGCTAATTTAATTAGCTGAAGATTTTTTTCAGAAATCAAGTAAATTTGATTCTTCCGTATGTACTGAATATACCCATTATGGATTGTATTTTTAATTTTGATGCTTGGTTATTTTACCTGCTTACATAATCATGCACATTTGTGATGAAAATGTTAACTTACACCAGTCATTTCAATCTCTCGGAAAGATGAGCACATTTTTGTACTCTGATTAATTGTATGCCTACGACAGTTTTGTATGCCAGTGACAAGTGTTATCTACAACAGGCTAAACTAGCTCTTTAACTGTCAATATTTTTTCAGTCCTTATGTGACACACATGCTCATAGCAGGAACTGTTAGAGAGCAGATAACCAGTCAGGTTAAAACCTACCAATATCACTCACCTTCTGCCTGCCAGTAATGTCCAGGAGGCTTTCAATTTTTTATCATCCCAACACTTTCATCATTTTTACTGACCACAATATACCATTACTGGCTAATATGTACATACGCGCACAAACACACACTTGCCCAGCTTTGATCTTGTAGCCTCTGTTAGTCTGATATTTTATCCTTGACTCAGTTTGAACTCATGACCTGCAGTAATATGCTGGACATGAGTGGCTGCGTGGGTGATTTACTCCTCCTTTCCTTCTGTTGTTTCTGTTTGGATCAGTTATGCTGTTGTTCTGGGGGACAGAACACCACAACTTGGAGGTTTGGCTCTGTTTCCAGCCCCTGACATAAAAAGGAAAACCATGATTGTGGGAGCTCCACCCTCTAACCTGCCTGTATCCCTGGCAGCCAGAACGGGCCAGCTGGTACCGTCAGCAACCCTAACAGATGACCTGCTGAGTGGATACTTTTAGCTCATGATTCACCCATCATTATACTGTACAAACATACAGCATAATTTATACTATATTAAAACTAAGTATTCTCTCATTGCAGAAAAAAATTACATGAAATTCTGGTCTATTTAATAACCCTAACCCTAACCTATAGCTGGATGCCACAGTTCATACCCATGGAGGGATTATAAAGAGGTGAGAGTTTAGGTGCAAGATGTGCAACATGCACAGTATTTTAAATCATTTAAGACAACAAGATTTGTCTTAAAGGAGCAGTTCTTTTATTTTGTAACTTTGACATCACCTTTTGATCTATACCCACTCTAGTTAAGCATAGCAAATGCTTAGTACATAAAAATGTATGAATGTATGAAAGTTGGATGGAAATTATTTATTAATATTATTAAGCATGTATGCTAACAAAGTGATTTTTTTATGATACTCAAGCAAATTCAAATTTAACTTTAATTAAATTTAAATTTAACCACCATTTGTATTGTACCACATTTATAATTTACTCTTCGTATCCAGGGTGGTGTTGTTGGTATAGATGAATCTCTGCTGTAGCCATAAAATCGAATTCTGTATTAAAACTGCTCTATGTTTAAATAATATGCTGTCTGTTTACGTGATGTGATGGGATTTGACACTTTATTCAACATGAATGTAAATCAGTACAAGCACAGACTGAATTTGGGTCCAGTGAATATGAATGTATCAAGCTTACATTGTATAGTTGAAATTAAATTTCTTGAATACCACAATTCGAGATTGAAAGCAAATACTTGAAATTGAATGTGACAATTATTAAAATTAACCAACTTACCAAAAACTACAGTTGATTTGCTAATTCATATTCAAATATCTTCAATTCAGACTGAGCTCTGAACATCTGAACATCTGGAAGGAATTTTTGTTCCCCGAGTGACTGGAAGACAGCTGCCTCCTCCAGAGTGCCAACAGTGGTCTGACACTAATCACTTAGCCAACTGTAAGACTTTGTGCCTTTCTCACTTTTCTCAGCCAATGAACAACACTTCTTTACGCTCAGTGAAAGAAATGCAAATTGTGTCTTACAGTTGTAAATACTGTCAGAAACAGAACACTCACACACAAATTTGATATTTTGCATATAATACTGTAACAAAAATGCCATGTTTTCTTTTCTGGCATTTTCAAAAATTTCACAAAATACAGCAAGGAGACGCTAAAAGTCAGTGCTTCACAAAAAATAGGACACTTCTCTCACTGGCTGAGAAGATGAATAAGGCACAATGCCACATGGCTTGAGGTTGGCAAAGTGATGTTAGCTCACAGTTGGCAGCCTTGGAGGAAGAAGCTGAAGTTCTCAGCTTTAATGGCTGCCATCAAAGTGAAGCCAAAAAGGTGATGAAGGGAGCTGAGTCCAGTGGCTGGCTGCAGTAAGCCAGCAATTAAATCTCTTTATAATGGTCTGCTGGTTTCCGAGTGGTGCAAAGTCAATTCGTGACATTTGACTAAAGGGGACAAAGAAGACAAAAATATTTTGTTAGGCCTTCTTTAGCTTTACTTACTTAACACAGAGAGAAAATACAAGCATAACACACAGATAAGGACAAGGCAATTTATTAGAGGTGAAAAGAGCTGACCTTGAGGTGAATGTAGATCATCAGGGAAGAATGACTGCATACTAAACTTGTGGAGTTTTTTTTAAAGCAATTTTAGAATAGAGTTCAGATAATTGTATAGTTTAAGACAGGATGTAGTCAAAAATGTTATATTCATGTTAAAGAATAATTATAGAAATGTGTTTTTCTTGTGAAGTATGCCATATGTTTAGATGAGGATATATTGTTGTAACTATTTCCTAGTACAGTAATATCATTTTGTCATCTAAAGAGACTAACTCAATTATATATAGTGTTTATCTATACTTAACTTTGGAGTAGAGATAAGTCCTGTTGAGATTTAATTTATCTATATCATTGTTCTGTATCATTGTGCATTACAGTCACATAAGGTGCAGTCAATTGTACATGAAAACTGCATCACAGCTAAACCACATCACATTTATGTTGTATGTTCATGTTCAATCAGTATTAAATTATATCCACAACTGCAGGAGTAAAAGGTTCCCTTAAAAATGACTGAAGCAGGAATCAATAACTGAATTGTTAAATAATCTCAGGAATGGTTTATTAAGCTCTGAAGAACCCGAAGAAAAAGTTTCTGACGTGCTAATTTGATCACACTTGTATAGACCCTAATGAAGTGCCAGCAACATGAAAGCAACCTGAACATGAAAGCACTGGGAATATTCAACAAATGGAAGCTGCAGCTTGGCGATGCAATCACTTCTTTCTCCAAGGAGATGAGCATGCGTGATACGCATTTCACTTTGACTGTGGTGCTCCAGTTTTGCAACAAGCACAATCGACAAAGAAAAAATTTAAAATCAGGAAACCACTTCCCGTTATGTGAATGCTTCCACACTGCCTGCTGATGGAGCCCACACTGTGCAGGACTTTTAGGGGTGTGCATGGTATAAAGAGCACAAAATGTGAATCCCTTAAGCACAGTGTGTTACAAACAGCTTTATGTGGAAAAACCCAAACTTATACACCAGGGAAAACAAAGCTCAATGCTCACTGAAGATCTGCAACCACCTAAAATAAAAGGACATGGAGATTGTTAATGACAGACAAGCCAGTACATGGTGGTCAGAAATAAACTCTTTCTTTATATTGAATTAAGTTCAGACATTAAAAGAAGAATACATAATGAATCCTATTTGAGCAGTAGTGCAAATTAAACAAAATGCACCCACCGCCCTTAAAATTTCTTTTCCTTAACTTTGTTCTATTTCGATACTAAAATTTATAAAACATTACTAGTGCAAATACACAGTAGTATCGGAAAAACGGGTAGTATGGCAAGATATTTCTGACTTAACTCCTTATTTTCACCTCTATGGTGTGAGCCATTTCCTGCAGTATATCATCAAACTTGGAGTTCAGTAATCATTTTGACAAATGTCTCCATTAGAAAGCAAAATTAAATACCACGTAAAATTCAAGTCATAGAAATGTGTCACATTTAATATGTTGTTCAGGGATGGGATGGCTTTATTTCTATATCAGGAAATTATATAAAACTAGATGATGCACTTTCTGAAGAAATTACATGGGAGAGTTGTGACGTAGAGGAAGAGACGCTAAACCCCTAAACACTGCCGACCAATGACAAGTTACTTTAAGATCATATATGAAAGGATGAAAAATTAAGGAAGGCTGACAAAGAAGAGACAAAAAGTTGAATTTTTAAGAAAGAAAAAACTATGATAAAAAAGGAAAAGCTAAAAAACAGAAAATGCTGAGTCTGACGTTAGAGTGGGAGTGACATCACGCACTCTAGCTGAGCAAAATTGCTGTAATTGAAACCAATGGAGAAGATGAAAACAGATTAAAAATGACCCAAAACTAAAACTAAGGATTTAAAAGAGATATGAAAAAGCTAATCTAAGGGAAAAACGGTGAAAGTGTCTAGATCCATTTAAAGTTAAAATCACGTTTATACGATAAACAATGATGATACAGTCAGCTGAAGAGGAAAGATGATGGGAAGTTGAACAATGAATCCCATGAATGGAAGATTTTCGATGAAAAAACATGAATATCATAAAAAGTATAAAAGATAAAACGATTAAAAAATTCTGGACGGTGAAAAGAAGACACATTTAGGAAGTGGAACGGTGTTTCTATGACAAACTGTTGAGGACTAGTTAGCAATCAATAAACTGACTGACTAAATAATGGGATAACATAAATGTGAGAACTCTTTTCACAGCTCTCCCACTAATAACAACAATAATAAAGAACAGGATAACAATAGTGTGAAAGCTGCTGCACAGCCCTCCCCCTAATAAATGTGTTATTTTATTTTCTGCTAATGAAGTTAAGGTTGTCTCCCCAAAGGTGTGCCTCCTGTAACTATCAGTAGGGTGCTGAATTCCTAAGTTAAATCATTTTTTGACATTTGAACTGGTTTCCAAAATTAAACTTGTGTCATATTTGATGGAAATTAATTTTGACAGCCAGGAGAAACTAATTTGCATCTTCATGACAGCTAACAGAGAGAATGCAGAATCAGTTTGAGTAGTCAGACAGATGTTAGGCATTTGTATCATCATGTTTAATCCTGATATTGTTCAAAATGGCACTGAAGGCAATGAGCTGACATTTGTTTTGAGATGGCCACCTGCTGCTAGCAGCAGCCTACTGTTACATTGTACATAGTCTCAGGTGTCAATGAGTCCTGTTACCTACTTAAATCATATATATCATTTATTTCTTCCACACATCACACAATCAAACTAATTTGGTCTTTACTCTCCTACAAACTCCAAAAAAAGCATACAAACTACACATTTAATCTATAGTTAATTAACATGAAATGTGACATGTTGATGTTTACATTAACATGCAATGGTTTTGTTTGCATAAGCTAGCAAAAATGCATATTAAATGTGCAGTGACAACAAAACAAATCAAATACACAGCGAGACCTAAATGTAGTAAACCAATCAAGACATATGCCATCTAGCTAGCATTAAAGCCTCCTAACTTTTAGAAATGTTTAAATTTAGTTAACTAACATCTGGTTTAATTAGCTTGTTGTCGCACATAAATGAGACAGCAACGAAATCCAGTCACAGAGAATAAAAACAGCCAAATTATCATTTTCCTTAAAAAAAAACTAGTCAAATGTGACCTTTGCATTACAGACATTAACATTAGCTTTTTTATTATTTGATTTTTTTTTTAAATCAGTTATTTATAAGACGTAAATAAATGTTTTATATCAATTTCAAGGTTGTTCTTGTCAGTTAGACAGCTTTAAAACGCTAACGATGTATGTCTGTAATCAAAACTTTATTGCTAAATATATAATTGTAAGCAACAAGATATTCTCTCTAAAGTATGTGATCTTTCTGTCAAGACATAGAGTGATAAGTAATAAGTAATCATTGAGCATAATAATTATGCTCAATGATTCCAGCCTAAACATATATTTCAGCAAGAAAAATATTGGACCTCTTGTACTCATATTAAATACACTAACATCTATTAATTTGTTATATTTATTATGTACAGTGTATTTGTATTATATGTTAATATTCAAGTTAAAATGATAAAACTTGCCACAAAGATCGTTGTGCCCAAACAGTAGATAACCATGTTCATGGTTTTACTAAGAAAACCTTTTTATTTTCAACTCAGCTACTTTGAAAGGAAGACAGTAATTCCCTACAGAAGAGCCGACCACTTCAATGGCTGTTATGAGTTTGGTCAGTATGCCTACTTTACACAAACAATATGTGATGAAGCTGACTTTCTGAACAAGTTAATTTAAGAACTAAACCTCACTTTGAAAAACTTCTGTCAAAAAGCAATTTTCACATGTAGCTACTTTTCATAACCACAGATATATGACTAGCTCTCAATAAATCAGAACAGGATTTGGGAAAGAGGGTAAATATGAACCAACGTGCAGGGAAAAACATCCCACAGTGTTCATAGGGCTGCCTGGTATGATTGGCCTCGCTAAACAGACATTTCTTCTGTGGCATACGGCTTCACGAATAATTCATCACTGTTTTCCTGTATTATAACCTCTTTACTATATTATGTTAACATGCAGTATATACAGTACACAAATCCAGTTGTTTGGAGTTTTTGCATAAAGAGATTTGGACTAAGGGAAAAAACATGAATAAGAAATTAATGTAGGTGTAAAAAAGTTAATATGGAAAAAAATCCTGGCCATTTTTGTCATGAACTCTGCTTCTATCTTTGATCTATCCATGAAGTGTAATGAACTATGCACAGTGAAAGTCACCCTGGATCATTTTTCCATTTAAACTCTACGAAAGAATGCAAAAATGGCTCCTAACCAAAATCAGGGGAGCATCATATGAGGCTGCATAGTACAAAATAGGATAGGTCAGTACTATTACAATGTCGTATTGAATGAGGAAGATATAATTCAGATCATGAACAGTGTATCTTGTCAAAACAACAATCACTATCCTCATTCTCCTCCATGACTGAGTGACACATCCTTACTGCTTCTCTTAAGCCGTCCTACCACCTGCTGTTTAGACCCTATTCCTTCTAACTGCCTACAAGCAATTGCACCCACATTAATTTCAGTCATTACACATATCATGAATACATCTGTCATTTTCTTCTGGCACTTCCCCACCACATTCAAACAGGCACTTGTTACTCCACTCCTTAAGAAACTCTTTATCCCTCCCAGGTGGAGAACTACAGACCTGCCTCCCTTCTTCCATTTCTAGCCAAAACCCTCAAAGTAGTTTTTACGAATCTCTCCTAATTTCTCCTTAAACTTAAAAACCCTACCTACAAGAGTGAACCTTTAAGGTGTGCTGGCAGGGATGAGCATCCATCTCTCATTTCCTCTCTACGGGTGTACAGCAAGGCTCTGTCCTTGGTCATCTTTTCATCTCTGTCTACACCACATCTCTAGATTTTATCATCTGCTCACACGGTTTCTCTGCTGACTACACACTGTCCTTTCTGCCCTTTCCACCCGATGACTCCAGTGTCTCATTATGCATGTCTGCTTATCTTTCTAATATTTCTGGCTGGATGAGAAAGAGACATTTCAAATTCAAAATCTGCAATATCTTTTCAGCCAAATCTTCATTACAACACAACATCAGCATCAATATAATCAATAAACTCTCTATCAGAAACTTGGGTGTCACCATTGATGATCAGCTAAGCTATTTTGATCACATCTCCTGACATGCAGATATGCCCTCTACAATATCAGAAAGATCATATCCTACTTTTCCTAATATGGTACTCAATCCCTTGTGAAAGCGCTACTCATATGCCGCCTTGACTACTGCAATGCCCAACTAACAGGACTCCCAACATGTCCAATCAATGATTTTCATTTTTGATCAGCCAAAATAGTCACATGTCACTCTATTGCTCATCTCACTTTTGGGGCTAACACCGCATTAGATCCAAAGCTCTGGCACTTGCCTACAGACTAAACACCTTCCTACCTTAACACACTCATCCAAGTCTACAACTCCTCTTGTGTAAAACTTAAACTCTTCTTATTATGGCACTTTACCTACCATGGATGCTCCCAGATTTAGTTTTTGCTTGCATTTGTATAAATCGTTTTGGATAAAAGCATCTGCCAAATGACTAAATGTAAATAATAAAGTGTTTTGAATTTGAATCTTGAAATGTAAATATAGAAAAAAAACCTCCACTTTTATTATTTAGTTTACATTTACTGGTTAAGAGCAGCTTTAATCTAACTTCTAACCGTTCTTTAAACTCTTTC
>OMLM01009580.1:25111-42546 GCA_900302695.1 Helostoma temminkii
GAGGTATTTAATATTTTGTACAATTTATTTTATTTGAATACATAAAATTTTTTTATATTTTAATCTTTAAATAAAGGTAGCTAATTGAAGCAATGCTTCATTTTCATTTTTTGTACAGTGAGAATGTACCCTACACGGTCTTTACATAATCCAACCACTTTATCACACCATGTGCTTCACTCCTATGAATAATGACTAATCAATAGCAGTAATCATCATTAACAGTTTGCACACTTAGAGCTACAGGCTCTTTCTCTCAAAATATGTTCATCTACCATTTATAGACATACAACACACAAATAGCCAAGCTATATCAAAATAGCCCATTTTCTGTTTTTTTGTCTGTTTGTTGGTTAATGATTCCAAATGAGACAAACCCCACAGCTGAAAATTGGTATACCTAAATCAAAATCTCATGGAGAGCATCTTAGGCTGGGTCTCATTGGTGTCCCACAGCCCATGGGGGATATATGACCTATGTGCCTCTGGGGTCCTCATTTTGATTTTCATGATGATTTAAAAAAACAAAAGTTGTAGATTGCCCCTGAAATGACAGCCCTCTGTTAACTTGCCCCAGCTGAAATTATGCATTTTCACAAAAAGTTTAGAATACAAACGATGGTAAGAAACTCTAACATTGGGGATACTTTTGTTTGAAATTGTTACCGTAGTCTTAGTAGATGTGGTAATTTAGCCAGTAGGATAATGTACGGTTACCAACATATCATAAACTGACACACAAACTCAGATTTGTTTGCTTTTTTTTTATAACAAAATCAGTTTTAAATAGATCTGAGTGCTCCCATCTATGTATTTTCTATCATGTTACTTAATGCTGATGCTCCAGTCAACAGGTCCTCAACATTCAAGTGAGAATGCAACAGTGTGTGCGCATTCAGTCTGATTACTGAAAACATGGAAACTTAATTTTACTCATTGTTATGCATTGTCACTTCAGTGGTCAACATGCTGCTGAATATCAATGAGCTCCTGATAAATCATGTCTGTGCTAAACATTCAGAGGAGGAGAAAGGCAATTGCCCAATGTTGCTCCAAGGGCACAAAAATCTAAATTAGACTCTAACATGTACTAAATGGAAACAACACTGAGGATAGTTGGAAATTGGGGTTGCAAATTGTTTTGTAACAATTCATTCTTGACAAATTAAGTTACATTTAGCTAACATTGTCAAGTTTCTTGTTTCTCTTATTTGGGCTTTTGTTTAATTATGGCAGGTCCACTATTGTATTCGTTCAGTTTCCACAGAGAAGTGTGTGGAATAAATCACTACTGTTAACAGGCCAACAAACAAAATACTAAATGACAAGGTGCCTGATCAACAATTATATTTCAACAAAGGACTAATTGATCTTCTTCTCTACTGTTATGTGACATTGATTTCAAAAATATTTTGGTTTCCAACATTTCAAACAATGAAAAAAGTTTACTTGTTTATGAAACAAAACTTTGTAATGAAAATGATAAAAAATGTTGGCTCCATTTTAGGCTGTTAAATCCACAAACAATAAAGTTAAATAGGTTAAATAGGTAACATTTTCTAGGTTTTTGGATAATAAAGTTGCACATTGCTCACCTGTAAATCTAAGTGATGAAAACCTTTTTTGGCTGAGGAATACATAAAAAGAACTTGATGTTTTTCAGTTTTGTGCCTATGTAGTTTCTGCATATATTTTGTCAGACTGCATATTCTGCATCTCCACCAATCAAGTGGTGGAGCTTGGAAAGTCCCTGAAACACAGGTCGAAAGAGTCCAGATGCTTCATGTGCCATAATATTACTGTTAATGTTCAGAGTTCTTCTTTTTGAGTTCACAAATAAATGAATGATTTTCCTTTTGAGTAAAGTCTAACCCAACTAAATCCCCAACGATTTAGGATTAAAACCTGCCTGTTTTTACATGTGTGCTATTATATAGTTAAATTGCACACAATTCACAAAATGTACTTTAGAAGCAAACGCACAAAAAAGTAAAATAGTCATTTTCTTAAAATGCAGAGACACTGCAGCAGCCAGATTTTCAGAATATATCTGAGATAATGCAGACCATCGGAGAAGCAGTCAGGTCTTTGGGCCAATGGTCCATGAGCTGTTTAATGAGGACTTGGGGATTCTCCCTCGACAGCTCAAAGGGCCATATGGCTTAGAGCAGCTGCTCGCAATGACTGCTGATCGCATGTGGTGCTCATAGCTCAAAGCAATCGTAACTATAGCACCACTTTATGGCAGCTATACAATTAAGTGTCCCGAAAATATGCAAAACACTCACATTCAAAAGTCAGAACATCATCAAACTCTTCTACTGCTTTTCCTGTTTTTACTGCAGAATATTTTAATGTCTGACGTCACAGACACTTTTCTTCTCTAACTACATGTTAACTAATGAAATATTCCTCAAATACTCACTGCATGCTCGAAATAATATGTTGTAGAATTATTCAATGGACTGCCGCTTTAGACAGCTATGAATAACTGATAAAACATGAGTTTAATAGTGCAGTAAGAGGATTTTCACAGTATGTGTCACCCACTTGTTTTGTACACAGCGCAGTTTAAAGTGCCTGTCATTTCCCCCCAAATTTCATCTGATCTTTCCTCATGTAGCAAGGGAGTACTTGTTAACACTTGTAACCGTACTACAATGCTGTGATGACTGATATATTCCTGTGTTTTTCATTTGAAGTTGTCTTTCTAGGACATATACAGCAAGCTCAGATTCATCAGTGCTGGAAATAAAAAAGACACATGCAGTTGCTAATCAAGAATGCTATCATGCTTCTTCACTAACCAAAACTATATTCAGCCCTTGCCACACATATACAAAGCGGGACAGGCTGTTCTGCAGAATGAGAATGTCATGGCTCACAAAGAGCAGAGTGCCCCACTTTCGTCAGCCAACTGTGGAATTGTAAGATATTAAATGAACCTCCCTCTAACCTCCACCCCCTCTTGCATCAATATAGTGCAATTATGGACTGCAGAGAAATTGTTCATGCAACCAGGCAATCCATACTTCTGTCACTTGCCACATCTCAAATGTAATCAGAAACACAACGGGGAAAGCTACATACCAGTTAATACATTGTTGTTATGTTGAAACAGAAACTAACATCCACATGCTCTCTTAACACTATAATTGATCTGATGTCCTTTACTATATGACTGGCCAGAAAAGCTGTAAGACCCACAGCTAATGGCATTAATTCTGTGAAAAATACTTGATTTTCTGTTGGAAAAAAACATGAAGGGAAAGAGAAAATTGATAGAGTGCATGAATACAGTACTAGGAGATTCACTTTTCATGGTTCCTTAGAAAATCATACACCAAAGTGTAATGAAGTGAAGTCTTGATCAAAAAGTTGAAGAAAGGTGAAATGGAGCAGAACTAAGCATCTGGAAAGAGCAAAGAATAGTTCCCTCAAGGTGCTGAGCATTACCACTAGAGAGCAGGGCCCATTTACTTGGTCTCTCTCTGGGAACATAACTGTGATTAATGTCTGCTATTTAAATAACTGTTTGTTTTGCCACAAGAGGACAACAGCGTGACTGTGCAACACATTAAGAGAACCTAGTATTTTTATCTCTGTGTTTTTCTAGTTTTGGTGACTTTATCTGCTCTAATACTGGCAATGTGATTGCAGGTAAACAGTTTCTCACTCTGTGCATAGTTTTTATTTAATTAAATCCTCCAGCAATTCCACATCAAATGACTGATGGATAATTCATCAGTGCTAATTTGCTGGGTTAATTTCTTCAAAGGGTTCATTAAGGAATTTAACTGAACAAATTAGCAATGACATGTGACCCGTTGTCATTTACATGAATCATAATGGCAGCAGGTTCAAAGATATGGACGGCTTCGATTTCTTGTGGCCTGGACATGTAGTCACGCATTAAATCGATCTTCCATTCCACTTTATCAATTAAGGCAAATTCAGTTTTATTACAAACAAAGACATGCTTGGTTTATGGCAGTCAATAGACATAGTGTCTTTTTTCTTAACACCAACAATATAGTTTCTGCCAAATTTCCAAATCACAAAGGAAAACAATGGCAGCATCTATTATAAAGGAGGCATCAACAGTATTTTTGACACCAATATTCCATATTAAAGCAAAAATAACAATGAGCTATAATCTCATTATTAGTATTATAATGATTACAATAATATTTTATCAATATTTTACAGCACCAGTCACTGAAAGAAAAAGCTCACTACTTATCACCAAAGGTACTTTCAAAGGCAAGAAACACAAATGACTTAATGGTACATTAACTATTGTGATGCATTTTTTTATATAAATCCAAAATATCCCTTTAATTTTTTAAATCTCTTGTTGATTTTCTTGTTTATATCTATTTTGGTACACTATATTGCCACTGAGGTTGAATTGCTCTCACAAGAAACCCTGTGATCCAACAAGCACCTGACATGTCCTTGGCACTCAATTGAGGTGTTTGTATTGGACATGCCCTATTTATTTCCATGCATTATAATATTCCCAGAGTAGTTTTTGTTTGCAAGAACTGTATCTGGTACAGCAAATGACTTCAAATTTTTCTTGTCTTTTGTGTGTCCCTTTGTACTACAATATGACTTCCTGTTGTCTTTGTACTGGACCCATTTAACATAATGCATTATGAGACTTGTGATTATATCGCCGCACACACACACACACAAACACAAAAATAAATTGAAATAAAATAAAATAACAGTGAATGGTAAATTAAAAGAAGGGTACCATCTCTTTTTTTGAAGATGGTTTTCCAAAGTGATACTGCAAAGCTTTGACTCCCAGGCAGGAAGTCCCACAGATGAAAAACTCTAACTGCAAAAGCAAAGTCACCAGCAAACCCCTGTCTTAAGATCTGAAGCTCACAGGGGACCACCAAATCTTTAATACGGAGCGGAGTTAGCCCATGAAGTGCTTAAAATGCACTCAGTTAAATCTTAAAGTCAAGTCTGCAGCTGATTTGTAACCAGTGAAGAGAGTGAAGAATAAGGATGATGTACTGTAAGCCCATCTCAGTGAATTCATTGAAGGTCTTGTGACTAAACCAATAGGAAAAATCTTGTATTGTTACTGATGAAATTTAAGCCAGTTGTGGCGCATTTTGCTTTGACCTTATGGTCACACTAACAGGAAGCTGTTTGTAGGTCACTGGTGTTTTACAAGAGACAAATTACCAGAACTGAGCCCCAGATTAGATTTCAGGCTAACTGATGCATACTGAAAATACTGGGTTTCACATCTGCCACTTTCAAAAAGTCGACTAGGTCACTGAAGCCAAACAAAGTGACAAGAGTGTTAGTTTTAAAAACATTCACATATTGTTTGCACTGGTGCCTGGTTGTGTGGATATATGGCAATGAATCTATCTTGGAAAGTCTTTAATATTTACACAGCTCGGGCTCTTTTGGGGAAAAAGATGATAGAGTGAGGTGGAAGAGAGAAAACTGATAACTGTAAGAAGTATAAGGGCTGTCATTTCCTATCAAGCAGTAATCTTTCTCTATGGATTTATGTGAAAGTAGTTTGGCTGCACTGACAGCCCGGGGCAGTATGTCTGACCTGCAGCACACACTCCTTAGAGAAATCTATCAACTTAGGTCCAAATGCAATCATTTACATAAAATAGAAAAGCGGAAAACTGCAAGAAAGAAGAGTCTAACAGAGAAACTAAACTGCATTGTAAAACAGAGCCACACGTGTAATAAGGCAATTAGACAAACATAATGAGCTTTTTTTTCCAACAGATAATCAAAATGCTGCCTTTCAACTAACTAACTGACTTAATCCTTTTGAAACCCAGAAGTGTTTTTGATAACCACAGAGTCATAACTTGACCGCCTTATTGCTGCTCCAAATTGTAGAGCACATATATTGGTTTTGGCTTTGACTAACATGAAATTAATCCCCCATCACCCAATTTTAGGATCTGCTTTCACTAGCTCCTACTGGCAAATACTGGAGTGTGAATTTGACTTTCTAATTATGCAGATGATGGCTTATTGTATATTTCTCTATCACTAAATGATACTATCAGCATTGTTGCATCATTGTTTAAATATTATGGTAATACCATCATTTGGCTGTAACAAAGATAGGTTCATGTAAGAACTGACCTAAAATTAAAATGAGAAAAAAACTTTACGCACACCCAGGCCAAGGTCAAACCCAAAGTAGAATCTATTGATGTGAGTGCAGCCATTTCTCTCAAATGAAGCTAATGAAAGTCTAATGTAATAATTCAAATACAATTATTGAACCATGAGTTATTGAATTACTGAACTGATTATTCCTGAATACACGGTCACCATTGCATGGTAGGTAATGATGAGTGATTAGCTCCCACAAAGCTAAAAAAAAAAAAATCCTTTTTGATAAAGCGTATAGTTAGAGCTGGCTCAGGTGACCATCTCTTAGTTATGCTGCTGCAGGACCTCCCTTGATACACGGGTCTCCTCTCCTCTCCTCTCCTCTCCTCTTCTTTCTCCCATAGTTGTGCTTCTTCCTCTCTAGTCCCTCTCTGTATACATTTCTGCAGCTATCTGCTGACCCAACCAACCTGTCCAGTGTTGTTGCTTCTGCTTCTTCTTCTTCTGACTCATGCATTGCTCAATATTTAATCCTTAGCTGGTCTTTGTTCAGACTGAAGTCATACATGAAGCTCAGTAGGTCTTGATTGCCTAATAATTACCTGACTATTATCTAACCCTATTTGCCCCACTAAGTAATATGTACTGTATTCACTGTTAATAATCATGTATTTTCTCATTAGTTCATCAGTTAAAATACTCACATTATTTGTGTACAGTATTGTATATTTAAAATCAATTTTGAAATTTTTTTTATTTGTAAACTGAAGAATCAGTCGGTTAGAAACGCATGGTCTGACCAAGAGCAGCAAGATATCAGTGATCTTATTTAACACACTGTGCAACAACAGGAGCTAAACAGGACAAGTCAACCATCCTAAATATCCATATAGACTAATTGTCCCAACAGTCACATTCAACCCATTTGAGAGTTTGTTGTAAAGGCACCATCTTGTGAGGAGGAAGGCATCTCCTTTTGGCATCAGGTAACGATATGGTGGTTGCCATCTTATGCAAAGGGTCTAGACACCAAGAAAACTGTCTCTGCCTTATGGTACTGTATGACTACTGCCCTTTTTGTCAAACCAACAGAAATACTTGTGGAGGGAAGGTGATGAATGTTATTCTCAAAATCATTATCTTGCAAAGTGTCAGGCTGCTGCTGCCTTCCTCACAAAGTAATTTTCCTCTTTTATAAGTTGGGGTACAGAAGTAAGAAAGTGACTTTACCCACTCAGTGCTGATTTCTCCACAGAAGTCATATTCTGCTCTTAAGCAGCTAAAAGCATAAAGTGGTGACAGCATCTTGATGTAATGGAAATTCTATCAATAAAAGAGAAAATGCTTTGTAAACTAGATTGCGTTGACAAATCAACTGTGACCAATTCAGAATTTCCACTATACTTGCTACTACTCAGACAAAAGCACAGCAGTGATCATAAAGAAATGCTGCTGTTCTTTTCACTGAAGATGCTGAAGTAAAGACGACAACAAGATGATATAAGAGAGCACAACTGTTGTTGCACACAACATTGTAATTTATATAATACTTTATCAAGTCCAGTTTATCCACTCTACACAGGGAGGATTCTGTGATGAGAAGGCTAATACCTTTCTGACTCTGTGCTGAGGACAATGTATTGAAAATTAGCAAATAAACCCTTGTATTTGAGGGCATTGAATGACATAGGAGAAAATTATATAAACTGTTTTACTTTATCTACGTTGGATTTGTGTAAAGAGTAGAATATGTCAACGTCTATGGCACATTGTTTAGCCCCGTAATGACCTGCGACATACAGATGAGACCCTGCTTTCTTCCATCTATTCCTGAATGAAATGAAATGAACCTTTTAATGGTGTAAATTTATCGAAACTATCTGTTGTTGCTGTTCCTGTATTATTGTGTGGAGGATGAAGAAAAGGGTAATCTTTTCATTGACAGCTAGAGAGGTGAGACTACTATCATTTTAACTGTCTCCAATTTTTCTTTGTTATATTTCAGGATATTAATTAGAAAGCCTGGTCGAACTCATACAAAGGTTATCCATGGAGCTTCATTATTGCAAAAAGCTGAGCACACAGCCAGCTCTCCTCCTCTATCTACCTCCTGTCTCTTAATTAAAAAACATGATGGACATGAGGGCTATTCCCTCATGGTTCCCATGAAACACACTATTTTTTTGAGGCAACCATGATTTGATTCTCAGATTTGAATATAGCTTGTGTCAGATCAACAACATTTAACAGAACATTGTCTCTGAACTGTAATTATCACTGTGCTGTACCTACTGGCAAACATACAGTTATTTAATGGGTATTACACTGTGTTTATAACTATAAGCATGAGCACGACTGGCAAGCTCAACAAAACTGATCATGATTCTTGTGCCTTTGAATTGAGATCTGAGGTGCTTCTGCTGTTTGTTCCATGGAGGAGGCCATGGAAGATAATAACTGGCTCTATGTCAACCTGTAAGAACTGGGCAGACTGTCTGCACAGTGTTTCCTTACTTGCTCCCCACAGTCCCACAGTTCAGATGCTGCTGAATTAATGGATTTGTTCTCAGAGCACCCATTTGTTCGAAAGAAAAGGTATAATGTTAGCTATATGTGCATGCAAAAATTTGCACAAATCCTCCTATTAAAGCTGAGTAAGTGACCACAAACATAAATATAAAAATTACAATTTTTGGTTTTATGAAACATTATGTTCTGTGACAAGATGGTGTTAAACAACAGCTGGGGGCACTGGCTTTCCGGAGAGACAAAGACACAACAGTTGTTTGTCAAGAATTAGTTATAGTATGTATCTTCCTCTAAAACCAAGCTGTTATTTTCACATTTTTGTAGGTGTAAAGATTAAACAACAAGGTATAATGTATTCATTGTGAGCTTTAGAACTGCTGGTGGATTTTTACCCTATTTTTTACCATACCATAGAAAATAGTAGATATTTTTGGACACATATATATTTGATACAACTCACATCTATGAAGATTAAATATGAAGTTACAGCTAGGAGGCATTTAGCTTTGCAAACAAAATATGATGTGTTATTAACAAGCTTAGAAGTACTGGTATGAATGTCTGTGATACTGTTACCTTTAGATACAGCCAATTGTTATATCTGAATCTTGATGTTTTCCCACATTTTCAGCCTTTCAGGTTAAGATAACTGGTTGCTTAGTGTGACTTCACATTTGCATACAGGTGTAAAAGTGTCATTGATCATGGCAAGTGTTGGCAAGAATGCCAGTAAGCTGTAATATTATATTACTTAATTATGCTGAGTGTCAAAACTGCAGATCTTCTTGTCATCTTGTCTGAATAAAAGCAGGCAGAGCAGAGTAGAGAGGCTGAACAATATGAAGAGTTTAAATTTGACCTGAAGTAGGTCTTGTGTGACATCACTGTCTGGCAGTGGCAAATGCTTCCATAAATCTGGGGAAATGCCAAGAGAAGAGCAGATTATGAGGCCATAACACAGGCTCGTCAGTGCATTTAAGTGTTAATTATTCATTTTTCTTCCCTCATAAATTTTAACTGCAAGCTTTTGTGATTAAAACAAAATATCTCCATGAGAATATCCTTTGGGAACTGGCATCCTTTAAGCCCTTTAAAGAATTGTGAATAATAATGGTGCTCTCATAAAAACGATCCCTGGAGGATCCTGTCTAATTTTTCTCTTCACCATCCTCCACAGATGCGCTGTTGTCTTTAAGTGAAGTCCATTTGTACCGAGAAAGAGCAAACAAACAACAACAGGACAAATAAAATACATAACAGCTGAACTGGATGAGGTCATAAAATATGCTATAGCCTGTGGGAGCTCTTAATTGCTTAATGACCAAGTTAGTGTACATTATATGGGCTCTATTAGGTGGAGGTGTATAGACAGCAACTTCCACTTAATTCCTTTAGAGGATGGTTAATTTGATGGCTTTTCAAAGACAGTAATAATCCACTTATCTTTCACACAGCTAATCTCCAACAAATCACCATCCTCTCATTTCTCTCTCTCTCTCTTACACACACACACACACGGCTCAATCAAGTTCTATTCAAAACAATATTTTAGCACTTGATTACTGGATTATATACAGATGGCACAACCAGAGGCCTTCTGATGAATCAGACATCATCAAAGTTTATTTCACTGTCCAGCTGTAGTTGCCACTAGATGTCACAGTATTAACACCAGGCAATTCAACTCACGCAGCACAAGAATATCCCATCTTGAATCACCACTGTTAGTAACTACTGCTAAAGGTGAAAAATTCTGAATCTTGTTCTCTTTCCCAAAGCCATACCTCTGACATTCTTCTCTCCTATCCCTTCCTTCCTCTTGAGCCAGCAATACTCTCCTTTAAATACTAAACATAAACCATGACAATCAGCTTTAACAAACAATAACACCTAAAAGAAGACATTGTTGAATGTAATTAAGTAATAGCACTGGCAGAAAAATAATGTGATGATGTCAGAGTGAACATGTAGGTCATTATACATATACGAAAGGAAACATTTATTCAATCATGCCCCTTTTTTATTGGCTGCCTAAAGATTTTGTGCCAGTTGTTTGAATGTGGCTTTAAAGAATTACCTCAAGGAATCAAAACATCTTGCTGCTGTTCTGACACAAACAGAAAGATGCTGAATCTCTACTGAAGCAGACCACTATTAATTAGTTCTACACTATGAAAGTTTTGTTTGTAGATTAAGCTTACATGAGATAAGAGATAATTCTTTTTGAACACATGGATAGACAGAGAGATTTCTTTTTGTCCTTAAGGACTTTAGCTGAGGCTATCCTGCAATGAATTCCATGTGGACATTATGGCTCTTCCTCAGAACTTGGCCACATTTCCATAACTTTTATTTTCCATGCCTGTGCCTGGGTTTGTACTGACCGAGCATGTCCTTTGGGATCTTTGATTTTTTGTACACTGAGACCTGAATGCAAAAACAGTTTCTTTTGATTGAGGTTTGCACAGGACTATATGGGAAGTCATGTGGACAGTTTCAAGGTCCTCTTTACACGTATATGTTGATGTAACCCCTCTTTTACCTAATAAGAAGACCGAACCAGGGATGGACAGATAGATTTGAAAATGGGATCACTGCTGGATTGAAATCTCAACCATTTCAATCATGACATATTGTTATCATATTGTTTGAGTCTCATACTATAACGAGCAGTCCAAATACAGAACATTGTAGAGTATACAATGTCATAGTTTGGTGGTTTTGGAGTACACAGTATGTGATGTGTTGTTTCCAGTTTACAGCTCATAGTGTAGCAGCCCAATGCTGGTAACTTAATTTAATATTTTGATTTTCACAGTTGACGTGCCGGTCAGGAAATAGCTACATCTGTGGTGCTCTGAGTCTCAGGGAAAATATTAAAACTCCTCCTGTCACACTATAATATGAGGGCATCCGTTTGTTTTGTGAAATTCTAATGAAAAACCTGTGACTGAATGTAATTTTTGAGTTTTACTGGTATTATGTCACTTTCTATTCAAGTCAATGTTAAAAGAAGTATTCAGATCCTTTATATCACTAAATTTTCATTTGCCATTTAAAACATTTACAAGTAAAGCTACCTTCACATTATATTCTGAAGTGGCCTAAATTAAAACTTTTTTACACAAAGGGACTAAGATCGAATAATAATAATAAACTAAATCTAATTTTTTCACTAGGTCAGTCTCTGTGAATGTTGTCTTTTTTGTCAGATGTCTTTATTTGTGAGCATATGCACAATGCAACTGTCTTCCAGAAATGATATTTCTATCCTATACAACTAAACTGCAAAAATAATAAGTTTGTATGCAAACATAATGGATAACATGGATGATGAATTATGTTTCAATGCAACATATATTTTTTATTATATTATATTAATTATAATAATATATTATATAAAGTAAGTTACAAGGGGGTTGTTGTGGTGAATGCGCAGGACTGTCTCAGCACAGAACAGCATTGGACTTCAGGGTACCATGGGTGCTTAGGTTTGGGCAAAAATAGCCACCCAGCACCTTTACATCTGTGAAGTGATTCTTAAAAGATTTTCTGATAAGTCAGATCATACCTCCTTCTCTAAATGCCATGAGGGCCTAAACAAAATCATAATAAAGTTAATTAACTTTTTAACTAATTAAGAATGGATATTTTGGTAGGGAAAATATGTTCTGAGCATCATATTTCAGTTAATTCAGTGCATGTGCAGCACTTTAACACACAGCGCATACTACTTACAAACATGAACATAAACCATCAATAGAAGATTCCATCTGACTAATAAACGGCAATGAAGCATTTAAGTTATAATGTGAATAACTGGAAATTGAGTCATGGCAACTTGACTTTTTGTCCATACCCCACCCATACTGACCAGTATCTGCTGTTGACTCTCAACACCCACTACAACATAAACTAGTTATCAGGACTTTGAACCATAAAGCAGAAAACATCCCTACCTCCACAAAAACCACCCAGCTCCAATAAAAGGATAACACAACAGTCCCAGACGCAGGATCAACAGAAGAACCTGGTTGTGTATTATATTACCATTATATTTTATATAAAATGTCCACTTCAAGTCTACAAATACACTGATACAGAGACTTATCCACCAAAAATACTGGACACCAAAGCACAAGATGAGAAATATAGTGCATGCAGTTCAATGCAGCAAATAGTGCTTAGAGCTGTACATTGGCGTAACTAAATAGCTGCTAGACAAGAGGATGGCCCAGTACAGAAGGAGCAACACCTCAGGAAGAGAATCAGTGGTGTACTTTTATCTAATGGTCAAAGCACTCATTTGACAACAATGTATACATTTTGGACATAGAAGACAAGTGGTTTGTGCAAGGCTTTGCATGTGCAGATAAATACCCCATCACTCAACAGAGATGGAGTCCTTAGACATAATCTGTTCCTTTTTTTATCATGCTGCCCTTTTATGCATTCTCAGGAAAATCAGACCCAATTCACATGTCCCCATGGAGGCCACAGTTAACACCCCAGTCTAATGGGGGTAGGAGCAGTTGTCAAAGGTGTGACTATTACATCTACACACACACCCTTCCCTTTAACCTAATTCTTTGTTCAACCTATTCTGCATACATTTGTGGTCTCTCGTTTCCTCAGACTGATGAAGCTACTTGAATGAGTGGAGTGTTTCTACCTAACAGAAAGAAGTCCAGTTCCCACGACACAACTCCCACTTAACTTCACCTGAATGACTGAGAATCTTCACAGCATGTAATGTCAATGTAGCCTAAATGTCTTGAATTAACATGTAGAAAAATGTAAGGTATCAAAGTAAAAATGCTTTACAGTTAAATATATACAAACTTTTTGTCTTCTTTGAGCATCATTTGCAGGTGTGACTATGTACATTTGTATTAGTTTTGCAATACAATACAGCACCCTTACAAAGGGCTTCATTAGATGTAAGCAACTGTCATGCTCAGTTTGCACATTTATTAATCACGTGTCACATATGTTCTGAAGCATTGCCTATATATATGATATGAGATGCCTATGTTTATAAATAGATAACGTAATTAATTCTATAACACATAGAATGGTTCATTACTTTAAGGTATTCTACAGTTCACTTAGCAGTACAGGTCACCTGAACTCACTCCAATTTTAATGTCTGTGAAACTAATGGAAAGGTATTCTCCATGATATAACGTTTTAAATGGATCTGACTGAATAGTAAATGAACCACATTCATCTTTGTGACACTGCTTTGCGGGATACTTTCCTCCAGAATCATCTCTAGATGACCTTGCTATTTAAACTTTTTTGTTCATGCAGTGTCTCATGCCTGGAGGGAAGTTCATTTAATCACAGAGTGATTTTAAAAGAATGATAACCAGAGCTCATGTTGCATCTGCATGACACTGATACAACAATAAACTACCTAAAAAAACAAAAAACAAACTAGATGATGCAATGTCTGAACAAATTAAGTGGGAGAGTGGTGGCGTTGAAGAAGACACGATGATTCCTTACACATGCTGACAAAGAGGAAAAATCTTTGAAAAGTTGACATAGACAAAAAGCTGAAAATGTGAAAATGATGATAAAAAGGAAAAGTTGAGGAACAAAAAAAGCTGATATTATCAAAAAGCTGAGTGAAAAGTTGCAAAAGAGAAATAGAACAATTTAATAGGTAAATATTAGAACAAAAGCAATAGATGACTAAGCTGAATAAGAGAAAGAGAAAGCATTAAGGAAATAACAAAGTTCCTTTGACTAAGTTAAGAGGATGTTAAACCAATACAGTTGAAGACAGGAAGTACAGAAGAAATGTTCAGAGAAGAAAGAGAGCAAAAATTAAGTAAACAGCCTTTAAGATAATGTTTGAAAATATATTTTATGCTTTTATTTTGAAGGGAATTGGGGGAAGCAGGTAAGTACTAAGTAAGTAACCCTATGAAAAGCATTTTCAATTCATAAATTTGCTAGTTAAGTAATTATGTCAACATTTTATTAACTTTTATTTTTAAAGGACTTGGGCAAAGGTATATGTGGATAAAGACCAAACACTGTCATTAACCAGTCATAAGAAAACATTATTTAAATGTGCTAATTAAACTTCAGGGGGACAGGAACAAAAAGTAATATCCCGCAGAGTCAGAGGAAAACAAAATCAAAAGCAGTTTCTACGACAAACCATTGAGGACTGGTTAACGACTGCAAAATGGGCAAAAAAAAAAAAGAAAGAAAAAGTTCTCACACTATTACTAATAGGATAACAATGTTGTGAGAGCTGCTACACAGCTCTATAATAAGTGACCCAAGTGCAACAGGTGCTTGGACTATGTTGTTTGCGCTGCAGGTACAAGGGATGATAGGACTGTTAAAGAGTGAGTTCACATTGTGTTATGGATGTCAAAGGTTATTACAGTTACAGTTCCTATAAAAAGTATTCATCCCCTTTGATGTTTCACCCTTTTATTGGCATTATAAATCAATCATGGTCAATATAAGTTGGCAACTTAAAAAAACCAAAAACAAATCAAAATCATTAATGTCAAAGTGAAAACTGGGTTCTACTAAGTAATGTAAATTAAATAAATATATGTAATGTGAAATCAGTGTTTGCATTAATATTCATCCCCTTTAAAATGACCTAATCCAACAGAGGTCCAGATATTTGATGCTAGTAGTCCCACAATTAGTGAAATGGGGATCACCTGAGTGCAGTGAATGTGTCTCAAGTGATTGCAGTATAAAGACACTTGTGTCTGGAAGGTCCAGTTACTGGTTAATCAGTATTCCTGGCTATCATTACACCATAAAGGCAAAAGAACACACCAAGCAACTCAGAGAACAGGTCATTGAAAAGCAAGTCAGGGGATGGATACAAAAAAATCTCCAAGGCACCGAACATTGCCCCGAGTTCAGTAAATCCATCAGCAATAAATGGAAGGAATATGGCTCATGTCTAAATCTGCCTAGAAGAGGGTCCACACAAACTGAGTGACTGTGCAAGAAGGAGACTAGTGATTAACACACTGACTATTCTGTTACAAGCTTCAGCAACTGTGATAGAAAAGACTTTGCATACACCAACTGTTGCCCGGGTTCTTCACCAGTCAAAGCCTTATGGGAGAGTGGCAAGGAGAAAGCCACTGTTGAAGAAACTCATGTTAAATCACGACTTGCGTTGGCCAAAAGGCATGTGAAAGACTCCATGGTCAAGTGGAAGAAGGTTCTTTGGTGTGATGAGACTAAAACGGTGCTTTTTAGTCATCAGACAAGACGCTATGTTTGGCGGACTCTATGTTTGGCGGACACCAAACCCTGCACGTCATCACAAACACACCATCCCCACTGTGAAACATGGTGGTGGCAGCATCATGCTGTAGGAATCTGGCCTGGAAGGCTTGTTAAGATAGATGGTAAGATGAATGCAACAAAATATAGGACAATCCTGGGGGAAACTCTCTTTATGTTGTGTAAATACTTGAGTTAGACTATTTTCATTTATGTTAATGTTACTTTATGTGATAATAAAATGATCAAAGGGATGTGTGTTATTAAAATTATCCTTCATTGTCCTTCATGTGTTTTTCTGTTTAAGTCAGAGGTCCATGTATCGTTCCTGTTTTGACTAGCATGCTCCTGGTCCTGAGAGGGTGGGGAGTCTAGCTCTGATCATATTGATAACTAGCAGTCTAACAGGTGGTTCTTTGTTCATTTGGCTCTATTGGCAAACAAGCAACTCACAGAAAACTTTTATTAGCATCATTATCCATTCAGAGTGCTAATAAGTGAGGAAAGGTGTATTATTAAAATGTCTGAGGTTAATTTTAATAACCCTTTGATATTCCAAGTTCTTACGTCCTGCAGATAAAAGTTTTTGTTATAATTAGTTATATTATAGTTATGTTATACGTTTATTTTAATTGTTTTCATTCAACTGCAAATTGGACTGCAATGGAGAAAATAGCAAAAACAAGCAAAATAAATAAAAGTTGTTGTTATGGAAATTATTTTGTGTATTGGACTTGACATTTAACAAATTTTCAAAGTAGATAGATCGACACTGTACAAAGTGACACTACCACTCCCCTAATAGTAAAACCTGTAACTCTGAACAGTGTTTTTTTATTTGAATCACTCTCAGTGTTTCTTTAACACTTTGTGAGTTAAAAAAGACAACTTTGAAAAAGTGTAAAATATTTAACTATTTTATAACGTTCATTTAACTCTGGAAAATGTGGCATGTGCCTTTAAAGGAATGGAATAAGAATGTTATTGTTCTAACTAAAAACTTCAAACTCACCCACGCCCAGGTGGCACTATTACAGATATCTGGATGACATCTTGGGTGTGTGGACACACTCAAAGGTGGACTTTGAGGAATTTTTTAACAAACAAAATGCCTCCGTTAAATTACAGTCAACCAGCAGCCTCACAGTGCTTTACTTTTTAGACACAACCACATACTAGGGCCCAAATTTAAAAAATAAAAAACAAATTGCATATAAATGTATTTTTAAAGGAGACAGAAAACCAGGTTCCACCCCAAACACATCTACAGATGTAGTGTTTGAAAGTGTTTGTGTTTTTTCGTTGTGGCATTCTGCAGTAGTGAAGTAATTCTAACCCTGCACCGGGGCCAAATATCCTGCATGTAGTTCTCCAAATTGCCACCAGGTGTGGTTTTTGCTTTTCTAGTGTTTAATAATAATAATGATAATGATAATAATTGATATTTTAAAATTCCTGTCATTGAAACCAATAGAGAAGATGAAAATTGACCAAAAATCATAAAC
>OMLM01009580.1:42859-97856 GCA_900302695.1 Helostoma temminkii
TTGCATTGCAGTCTGTTCTGTTTGTTTTGCTTTTTGATTTCAAATTGTTAATAAATTGCACTGGTTGTTAGAACTCTGTACTCGTTGTGTTCTTGCTTTTGGATCCGCCAGTTAGCCTGTTTGTAACAAAAACTGCCAAGACTCAAAAACAATAAGAGATATGAAAGAGCTGATCTAGGAGGAAGACGTTAAAAGTGTCCAGATCATTTCGCCAACAGGCAAAATAATAAACAACAGGATAACATAAGTGTGAGAGCTCCCACCAATTATAAGAATTTCAACATTTTGTCAGACCCGTCTATAGATTATATATTGTATTTAACAGCATTTTCTACACTGACTTAAGATCACTAAATTATCCTCATCTGTATCATCCTCATCATCTTACTCTGACAGTGATAGCTTACATTAGCATTAGCCTGAATGACATAGTTTAGTTCAGCTATTTTAATGTAACTGGAGTGTGTGTAAAGCTGTCCTTTATTCACAACTATCTCTGAGATCCTAATTCACTACTCTGGCTTTATTATTGTTGTGGTAAATCCAATTCATGCTTTCTGCATGTCCACAAGGGTTTACCTAGGTCATCACCTTCTGTCCAAGTACATGCTGACTGCTGTTTGGATGCTCATATTCAGTCCTGATATTAGAGTCAGTGTGGGCTGTGCTCTCTGTGAGTGCACTGACTGAACATGTGCCAGAGGAGTAAACTGGACACTTGCTTTTTCTTCTTTGAAGTATGTACAGCCTCTTGTTGTCATAAGTTATGTCCTGTCCATGTCATCATGTTTTGTAGTGCACATTAATGAAATATGTCCATGTACTGTGTTCACACCCCTGATTGTAGTATAAATAAAGGTCTGTCTGAGAGAAAACAGAAAAAATTAATTGACATCCAGTCAGCAAATTTTGCTCCTCTGACTGACTGTACAAATCTTCACTTTTCTTCTTAACCTTAGCACTACCTTTTTCCAAGCATCAGGTGTAAGGAGCACATCTCAGCACATTCACTAAATCTGTATCTGAAGGCTGAGGTCATGTGTACAAGGTAACATCAATGTTTCTCTCTCTCTCTCTCTTTTTTCTTTTACTGTACACTTATAGCACATGTTGGCAACATAACAACAAACATTTCTTAAAGGACTGCTGATGTTTTATATTTTTCTCATTTGTAATATATCCAACACCAAAATCACCAATGAAAAGTTGTCCATAAACTATGAAAATACACTAGCGGTGGATTATATGTTGCTTCATTACAGCAAACAAAAAATATTTTTCTATAAACAAGGCACTACTCCCTATTTATTTATCTTCAGCTGAAAATAATCCTGGACCAATGCACTACTTGCTACGATTTTATAAAAACAACAGCACTCTGCTGTTCAAGCATAAATTTTTGATCTTTTAAAAACCTTTTTGACCTTTTTTTTGCTTTGGTGCCACACTAACTTGCCACAGATTTATAGGGATGATGGAGACAAAATAAAATTTAGACTTCTAAATCCAAAACCAAAAACCAAAAAATGGTGTTTCCAAGAATATCTCTCTGTTTCTGTCTAAGTCCATCTCTCCCTCTCAATAATGTTGAAGTGATCCATCAGTTAGGTGCTGCTATCTCTAAAGGACGCATACTGCAGAACAGAGGGAGTTGCTGAGGTTCATTACCGAATCCAATTATTTTCCAGAACCCCAAAACAACCTGAATGTTGTTGATAGATACATGTATATACCACATGAATATTCATGCATATAATAAGCAATACACCCCTGGAGCAACAAAATATGAGATATCCACTCATATTCTAAAAAAGGCCTAAAAGTGTTTTTCTATCACTATCACACGTTTTCACAAGAGACACTTGTCCTGAAGGGACAAAAACTGTAAAATATTTCCCCAGCCACTTTACTTTAGAAGACCTTGCTTTGGTTAGTTTGCTATCGAATGCAAAGGAGCCTTAGTGATGCAGCTGTTAATAGTTGACCATGTTTTCACCAAGACTTTGTGCACACTTACAATACAGGACCAACTACATTAAAATTAAATATGTAAATTGATCAGTAGCACTACACACATTTTGACTAAATTTAAATCAGTGTTCACAGAACAATGATCAATGACTATTTTATAGGGTGTTTCCTCTCAGCAGATAACATGAAATCAAGAATTCCTTGTTAATGATATAATCCGTTAATATAAAATGTAGAAATAGTAGAAGAGCAACTTTTCAGATTGTGTTATCATTAAGATATTTTCCAGTTCTCATGGTTATACAGTTGGTGAATATGAAAATTCAGGTCAGAACACTGGGTCACATACTGTACATTTCAGCAAGATACACATGCCCACACCAGGTCTTGAAACTGTGCTGTCAGTGTTAATTATTCGACATAGTAAAGTTTCAAATGCAGACAAGTGAACTGAAGAATGAGAAGTGATGTTTCCTGCTGAAAAAGTAAATTTAGTGCTTGGAGCAAGCTGAACTTCTGAACAAAAATTGTCAGTGAATGTTAAGGTCATTGCAGAAGATTTGATGACTACACTAACACCAAATTAAATGCATATATTAGTCACACATGGTAGTAAAATCTGTTAAATACCAGGCCTGCTAAGGCATGCTTAAAAGATCAAATCCCGTTTTGGTTACTATGCATTATGATTTTGTCCTTTTGTCATTTTGTCCTCTCCTGCAGTGATGTAATACAGGGGTAGATAAAATAATGTTTCTTAACATTCTTCATCTAAAAGGTCTTTTGCTTTGAAGTTCAGTGCCAATCATTTAAACCCTTTTCAGCTGAAGAACAAATGTCACAATCAGATTTTTGATATGAGCTGCAAAGCAGTACAAGAACATCAGCAGAATCATCACTTGTGCTGAACAGAGACAGGTAACAATGACAGATGTTGTAACATACAGATGAAGAGGTGAAGGTAATAGAAAATTTATACCCAGACAAGTGGTGGTGTCTATAAATGGGGGCAGAAATGGTGCCTGGGACTTTCTAACCCTAACCCTTCATAAACCTGTTAAACATGTTTTAAGGCTAATTTTTAAACATTTTATTATTAATATCAGTAACCATATTTTTTATTAATAATTGTATAATTATAAACCTTTCATTTTAAGGTCAAATGAAATATATTCATACATTTTACATTCTTAGTCATAGAATATAGTAATATAGTAAGCTATGCTGAGCAAAGAATCTGTGCTTTCAATGGTTCTTTTTGTGTTTTTTGTTTTATGGACAAATCATTAATTTATACCCCATAATATTGAGAATCCAAAAACCTGCATATTCAAAACATGCAATCAATTTTGCATGCAACCTATTTTGTTTTCAATACTATTGTGGGGGGCGTAGTATTAATGCATACATTTGCTTGTTTTTTTGCGATAGATAAGTTCTAATAGGCCATCCCTCTTTGTCTTTGTTTGTTTTCAGTAGAGCACCGAATGGTTAAAGGTAATTTGATTATTAAGTTTACTTCTCTTTGGTGATAACACTTACTTTGCTGCCGTAATTGGAAAAACCTGTGTTATTCTGATGCATTGTAAGGCATTGTTGTTTCTTTTGGCCTAGCAGTCTCTGGTTGTGGTTTAATTTAGGAACTTACTCATAAATACCCAGTTTGGACACACTGTATGCTGTGTGCTCTCCAACACTTAGTCTCCATATTTAAAAAAGCTCAGTGCATGGTTCACAGACATTTCAGAGTGACCTTGTCTTGAACTCAGACTGAAGCATATGGTTCAACCGTCAATTATGCATGGCAAAATCTTCCTGCTTTTAGTGGGAATGAGCACAGAGTGTTATTTTAGTATAAGGTGACCTCTTTAGTAGTCATAACAGTGATGAGCATCAGGAAGACATTAGTTTGCACATAAGAAAACTCTCATTCAAGTTTTAGTTTTAGTGACAAAGGTCATATAACTTTCTAGTAAATGTTTTTTTATTTTTTTGGAGAAAATTGTCATTGCTATTTTAAAATATACACTGCATGATTTGATTTAAATATCTCCTATTGAGATTTACAGATGAAGAGTGGGCTGACATCTTTTGAAATTTTGCAGTAATGTCAAGGGAATGTGTACCAGACTCATCCAATTCAAGGTTTGAATAGAATATATTGAATAGCTTTAGAAATCCACTGGGCAAATGCTTAAAGATACTCTAGAGTGCTGGAGGATGGTACAGCAAAAGCTCTATAATTAGTGTGCTGAGTAATGCATAGCTCGATGTACAGACCATAAAAACAGACAAGTGGTGAACAAGTCGGGATTAAATCAGCTTTATTTGTGAAGATAATTATCACATACAGTACAATATCTCAAAACCTCTTCGGTCCTGAATCTTGAATGGTTCCCAACTGAAGGAGTCTGAGAGGTGACGAAAAAAATAAACCCCAGAAATCCAATTAACATTGGAAATTTTGAGAGAGGCAAAGTGAAATACCACAAGAGCCATATGGAAAAATGAATTACAAGATTACAAATTATTATAACAGACACTATGGTAAATATATTCTATATAAGCTTGTTTGAGGGGTTCATTGTAGTTACGATGGGTATTGTTTATTTAAATATTGTGCTGTGCACTATCCTATCTAACACAAATACTCTTTCTCATTTAGATAGACATATTTACTCTCCACTTATACAGTGTGTTGATGCAAACTGGACTGAGAAGCTGAAACCCAATTTCTTCATTTGAACAAGTGCTAGAAGGTTATTGTTCAGTTTTTTTCTTCTGTATTTACAGTAATTTGAATTTGAACTGTGTTAAGGTCAATTACACAGTATCATATGTAGCTAACATCCCTGACTTTATTCACACAAATTCCAATTCAACAATACATTTATTTTATTTTTTGAAGTGTCTTATGTTTAATTCCCAGTGTGTCTATACACGTCTGGTTGCCAGCTGTTTACATATTCAACAATGCACAATGATTTAAACTCAACCAGTCTGTGCAGAACATCAGCCAGCCATGAATTAATTAAGGCTTTCTGCTCTGATAAGTACCAGCCAAGAAGAGAGAGGTTGCTGTGTTAAGTCTTACAATAGTGTATAATTGTTAACTGTGTGATAAAGGGAATTTCACTTATCCAGTTGGTCCTCAATGCTTGAACTTCTGAACTTCTTGCGTGTCAGGTCTGATCAAAATGTGACTTTCAGCATATCTGGAGTGTAGTTTGATTACAAAAATAAATTATGTAAAATGTGCTTTCAAGATTTCAGCTGTACAACATTAATACATTTTTAGAAAGCATGAAAGTTAAATGAAATTGCCTTACTTGGTTTACACAGTAGTCAGACTGAATAACTGATGATAAAACTGTCCTCTTTACATCTGTAGATCAGATGATTTCATCACAGGTTAATTGAATTATTTTAAAAGTTAATAAAAGTTTCCCAGTTTGGGAATATCCTTCCACTAAATGTCATTCCTTTACATGTAACCTTAAAACTTGCCTGAGAAGCAATATGCTGCCTGCCTTCTTGTCTACTTGTTATGTCCTCTCTAGATTTACTAAGGTTGTCTAATGTAATATATTTTATTGTAGTTTGACTACTATGCTGTCTGTTTGCTCTGATGTTTTAATGGCTGTTCTACGTCAGACAAAAGGACAACATTTATTTATTCGTTATAAACTACACGGTAACACTATTTTACAGTCTGTGCTTTACAGCCTTTACAAAGTTTTCCAAATTAACTGTTAACTTCTCTGTAATATTGGTTTACCTGCACAATACGTATCGATACACATTGGTCCGTACAGAGAGGAATAATGTGCAATGTCTGAGGAATAAGAGGGTAAAACCCTGGGAACTATAAATATACTTATACCGTAGTATTATCTAAGTAGGGAGTATTTATTCTGATTTTACTAGTTACCTATGGGCTTTAATTTGGGTAAGTGCTAAGCAAGAATATTTTGGTTGGTGGTAACTTTTCAATGATAGACTACAGGATAACTTTTATAATTACATCATATTCAATGTACATAACTGAGCAACCAAGCTGGCAGTCCTGGAAGATCGGAAGATTGTGGACTTCAAACTTACCTTTTCAGCTCAGTGCTGCCCTCCATTCCCAGTAAATAAAGTTTGAACATAACATAACTCAACACTAGGATCTCAGAGCATTAAGTTTGATTAATGTGTGTTATAGCCCCAGGTACCTAGTAAAAATTACAATGCTCTCTACTTAGATAATACTATACTATTACAGTATAGTATTACAATATGCTTTTAATTTGGGGAACTTGCACTGTAAATCGAGGCCTGTAAAATAAAGCGTCACCAATTACAATGCAAATACACTGGCTTATTAATGTTATTTAATGTGCATCAGTGTCTCTGAAATAGATAAATAAATAAAATGAATTCAAATAAACCTTTGGTAATTGTGTTTTGCTTTGTTGCAGGCAATTTGATGAGAAGATTTAGCCAACAGCTGCTTAGCCAAGCTTAGCACATAGACTAAGGGATACGAGTACAAATTTTGTACTTGGGTTTATTTTCCAATGTACTGCAAGAAGAAATATCCTATCATGTTTTCCCTCCATAAATAAACCCTGTCTCCCAAAAATTAATTTCCAGTACAACTAAATTGCAGCTTGGATTATGTTTTTGTAGCGGACATAATCATTATGCTATTAGACAATGTATTTTGTGAACGAATGAAACGTCACACTCATTAACAGAAACTAAATTGCAATGGAGGCAGTTGGGGTGGATTTTTATTTTTTAAAGAATAAAAAATACATTGGTTAGAGTTAGAGACAGATAGTGATTGTGTTTACATTTTTATGCAGATATTGTGTGTGAAGTGATCTGTTACATTTTTCGCTAATACCCAGCCTAGAATCTTTTCCTGACCCTAACCCAGTGCTGAGTGCCTGAACCCAACCATAAAACACGTTATTAAAGTTGGAGTCATATATCAGCATGTTGAACTGCAAGATCGGATATTTTAGCTGAAGTGAATAAAGCATATTGTTGATCGGATAATTTGGTGGACAAAAATGCGTTTCCTAATTGATATGTTAAATATAAACATATTTGCCACTTGCCATTTATGTTAATTGTGAACATATGGTTATAATGTTGACAGAAAACATAATCCAGTTGCAATTACATTTTTCATACTAACGTAATCGTAATTGCAGTTTAGTTGTATAGGAATGTCATTTTTAGGAGACTGGGTTGCTATAAATGCAACAAGTTTTTACTGTTAGAATTAATTAAACAAATAAGATATAATGTGTTTGTTAGACTGGTACATTGTCTATTACCTTTGTGTAAAGTCTGACTAGTCAAAGACGTGAAAATAAGATGCAAGTTATAATAAAGGTAAATTATGCTTCCATTTTCCAATCCATTTTCCACTTTGTCCCTGTAGGGGTCGCAGGCGTGCTGGAGCCTATCCCAGCTATCAGAATTATCCTTATAAACAGAAATTTCCTTGCAGTGTACTACTTTAATGCTAGACTTTATCACCACCGGCATGTAAACTGCTTATTGGAGCTGTATGTTCTCATGCCCTGATGCTGTGATCACTCTCAAAGGGGTATCAAGGCACACGCCTATGCTTTTCTCTCCCTGTATGTATGTGTGTGTGTGTGTGTGTGTGTTGGTAGAGGTTGCAACTCAAACAGAAGCCACTTTAATCTCTGTCCTTGAGAGTAATCTTGCCTCTGTGCAAAATGGCTCACTTTATCAACTTGGTGGCAGCCTGCCCTGCCTGCAGTCTGGAGGCAGCAACAGCAGAAGCAGCAGCGATGCTTTCCTCATGACAGCTCTCAAAGAGCAACCAGACGATCACCTTCTCTAGAGGCCCACAGTGTGCTGATGAAGGACAAGGAGGAGACTATTTATGTCTTACTACTGCTGATCTAACTCTGATCCATCATGTGAATGACCCATATCAATAGAAATCATTTTAAAAACATCCAAGGTTACTTGTTTTGTTCTGATGATAGATGAGTTTTTGAGGACTGTTAGAACTTATTTTTTTTTACAACTGGTGTTGAATCGATCTTTGTGTTACATTTCTCTATCTGCATTTCATAATAAACTTTACTTTACTTTATTGTCATTGTCAAACAAACAGCGAAATAATATTCAAGCATCATCATCAAAATTGACACAGCAATATGAATACCTTCCACAAATATAAACAAAAATATCACCTTTTTACTTTCTTGTTGAGAGCCAGAAGAGATCAAGAGTGTTTGTTTTGTAAATACAAAGGTACATCCAGGAGTCCACAAAAAATTACAATATTGCAGTTTTAATAATGCTAAGCAAGAAGGCAAATATGTGCATTTAACAAAATGTCAAACAGCTACTTAACCAGTGATTGTGCTGTGTGCTCCTTGTGTCAGAAGGTTTATGAGTTGCAAAATCCATCTTCCAAACTTCTGCAATACAGTGCAAGTGCAAGTATTGCTTTACATGGAGGATAATACAAAAACTGCACAGTGACAGTGTTCTGAAACATATTTATATCTCAGAAAACACTCTGTGTCTGATTAACTAGATCTAGGTTAAGAGGGGACATTACTGTTCCAAGATATATAATATTTTTAACTAATATGTCTCAAAGTTGAATGTTGAATGTTGGTTTCAGCGCTTAATTAATACAGTGAGACATTATTCACCTTTTCTGGCATGCCACCATCTAATAGCTCTCAGAATACACAACACAATAATTTTCTCTTTGCTACCTTCATCAACTATTAAATATATCTATATGCTGGCTGCAAATCCTAGAAACCTGCTTTAGGGTGAAAAATGTTTTCAACACTACCCCTGACCGTCTTCCCTCTTAGCCCTCAGTGTTCAAGTCTGAATTTCAAGTTTTATGTTATGTTCACTAGCAGGAGATAAATTTGTATTTTTTATGTATCAGGTAGTTAGTTTCAGATTGACCATTTGTCATTTTATTTTTTCTACAGTATGCAGTCCTTATGAGACAAAGGCTATGTTGAACTGTGTACACACCATGTACACTACTTATTTAACATTTGAACACCACTACAAAATGGCAAACACCCTATATACAGTAGTGCACTATATAGTAAATAGGGAGAAATTTCAAACACAGCCAGTATCATCAGAAATCCATATAATGACTTGTTTGTACCTTTAAAAATAAAGACTGCAATAATATGGTCCATTTTGCCTGCAGCTTAGTTTAGCTATTAGCCTCTCTGTGTCTTACACTGTGAGGCTAAATTGGGTTAAGGAAAACACACTCACAACCAGGTTGAAAAACAGTGGAGGGCAGCCTTTAAATCAGGTCATTACCAAGGAAGAGTATGTGAGATGTGCCTTTGGAGCAGATTGCACTGCGCTGGCCTGTATCCCATAACAACCACCTTCCAAAGGCAGCGGTCAAGAGCTCAGCATGGACACCCCTGTGGTCACCCTTCATAACCTCTTTTTGAGGTTAAAAGAGGTTTTGATCAAGGGATCTGCCACCAACCCCCCAACCTGTGGTCAAACACAGACTGTGCGCTTCTTCATGTCTGGAGCTCTCAGTGGGTCCTTTTTGAAGACTGATCCCAATTACGCAGCACTGAAGCTGCAAATATGGAACACGGCTTCATACAGTACCTAAATTTGTTGTGTGTTATGTGACCTGCAGTGATTGCATTAGTATTTCAATGAGAGAGCCCATTTTAATGTGAGTCATCCTCACATCAACCCCATGATTTATACACAGAACATCTAAGAGTTTGTGAGCAATGAGTGAGTGAAACGTCACAATCGTAATCTATTACAAGACAAAATGTTTACCTGAAGTACTGGTGTAATATTAAGACATCACTAATAACATGCTACAAATCAGTAAATGTCACTCTGAATTCTAAATTGCATTTAAAGAGCAAACACGTTTCAGATACAATCACATTGACATTCATCTGGTGTTTATTTAGTGAGTTGTTGTCTGTCGGTTTCATGGCAGTGTTGAACGGAAGTGTGTGTGCGCGTGTGTGTTAGAGGAACAAACAAGGGACCATTTGAGACTTGAACATCTGTTGTGAACAAATCAAAGTCACCATTACAGCTGCAGTATTTGTAGTAGCTGAGCCCTTTCTGCAGTATAAAGCAGGTATATTAATACTCAGTGTTTCACACATTGATCCACATGTCATATTTTGTGAAATGGTCAGAAACCCTTAGGCTGAACAGTACCACCATTATAATTTTCATTCATTGTTCAGTTCCTTCTGTATGTATTCATTGTAACCACATTGATGTATTGCTGGCAGCTGCAGTAAATTATATGACATTTCTTTCTTTGTCAGAAAAATAATCTGCTGTTACAAATAGAAGTGACGAATAATGAGATAAAGTGAAAAGATGAATATTGGTGTTTTTTTATTTGTTTCTTTTCTTCTTCTTCTTCTTCTTCTTCTTTTGAGCATATTGAGCTTAAGAGCACCAAGTCAGAAAATAATTACTGGATTTATGAGTGTTTGATATTCAACTCCTCAACAAGCAAAGCAGCAAAACACTGCCACAGACTTCTCAGTCTTATGTTTATGTTGCAATCGTGGAGTATTGATGTTGAAATTAAAGTGATTACTGATGCATTTGCCATTTCATCGTTCATTTCATCTTCACACTGTGCAATCCCACTGCACCTGAATACTGACAGGAACACCTTTAACTTTGCACTCCTCACAGACTGTGAAACATGCAGAGCCTGATACATGATAAACTGTGTCAAAGAGTTAAGGTTCAGGGTTGTAGGAGAAAGTACACGCATGGCAGTAACTAAGCTGCTCTAGTCGGTAATTTATCTGTTTAGGTATACATTCGCTCAGAAATTGAGAGTGTAGTGGTCATTAAAATGATCCGAGCCCAAAATACCCACCTATATTGTGGCTGTAGCAGCGCTGTCACATTTAGTTCCCAGGTACAACCACTGGCCCTAATGCAGATAAAGCTTTAAAGCTAAACCAACTTAGACAACCAACCCCACTGCCAGCTCGGAGCGTTTCCTCTCACCTCAACACAGACAGGAGATATAAAACACTCATGTCACATTGACTTACCAGCTAGAAGGGCAAAATTCACAAGAAGAGCAAAAGAAGAGAGTCAATGAACAAGAATGAGGGGCACACAAATCAATAGGATGACACAGTGCCAAACAAATGTCTGCAGTTGTGCAATGGAGCATGGAGGAAGTCTATGTAGGCAACAAAAAGGGCCCACAACAACCTAAACCTGTTTGAGAAGCACTGTCTGTCTGCATCTGGTCAAAACTGGTACTGTAGCACGTATTCTATGCAGGTTTGATTAACGTGCTTATATATATATATAAAATTGTTTTTTTTTAACACACAGAGCAGGTGAAAATTGTATATAATGTTGTGAGGGAAAAGTCAAACGTGAACAACAGATCACACTTCCACTGCCTTCTATAGTGAGTGCTTCAGGGGAGGTGATCATTAGGAAAATAGAAGAGTGGGTGCAGGATGCTGGCTGAGAGATGGATAACTCTGTTAGGCATGGTAGACAGAGCCATAATGAAGACAGTACACAGGTCAGACCTGTGGTGGTGTACATCATCCGCTTACATTTTATTTTTCTTTTGCAGTGAAGAACTATGAATCTTTCAGTCTGTGTGGAGACCCATGGAAACAGCATGTTTCCAGATACTATAGAAATATGTATTGACAGGGCTTTTCAGAGTAATGATAGCAACTGATACAATGTAGGAGCAAAACCTGCAAAGAAGCAGGGTCATTATTTCTTGCATGTGTTCACACTGCTGCCATGGTGAGGATTTTGGGACTTATGGTCCTTGAAGCATCTGAATAGCATTGGAGCAAGGTTTTCTCTCAAAAATACTGACAAGATATATCCCTAGTAGCCTCTCCAGAGACAATGTAATTATTTGTGCAGTGCATGTGAATCTGTTGCAAGCGTTCTGTTGAATGGTAATATAATTTTTCTATAATGTAAATGCAGTGTGTCATCATAACCTATAAAAATCACATTTACATTTATTGTCTCAGTATAATGTGATTTTTCAGTGGTTCCCAATATATGAGAACAATATCTAAAGAGATATAAAAGACTGCTGAGAGGCTTTTGAATGATCATATTCTTTTGACTCACAGGGGTTAAGGTTTGTGTGACTGTTATAGACGCAAGAGATCACTGCTGTAAGAGTCTCTGTCACAGACAATATGGTGATTTGGGACCATAAAGAAACCCCTATACTGCAGGTTTGCTCACCCAACTCAGTTTTCTATAGATTATTTAACATATAAATTAAATGTCCACAGGCAATGTATTTCTGTCTGACAAAATATCCAATCCCTTTATCTCATCTGCAAAAATATACAATGTTGCATTTCAGAATCTAAATACATGACTCCAATTCTAGTTCCAGTTTTTTATGGTTGGGTTCAGGCACTGGGTTAGGGTCAGGGAAAGATTGTGGGCTGGGTTAAAAAAGAAAAATCTAATGGTCACACAAAATTTCTGCATTTAAATTTCAATACAAACACAGTCTCTGACCCTAACCAATGTACTTTTCATGCCTAAACCCAACCTCCCAGTATTGTGGTATTGAACTCAGTCATGCACATTATACATCCACCAACCATCTCCTTGCGATCTGCTTTTGCTTAATAAATGAGACATTTCATTAATTCAGAAATGTGTTGCATAACAACATGACGATTGTGTTCACTATAAAAATACAATAGTGATTGCAGTTTAATACAGGAGCGTGAATTAGGCACTGAATGTACAAAGATTTACATAGACTGATGTTTTGTGCACATTTTGGCTGTTAAATCCTTTACTGCAATACAAATATTATAGTTAAGCATTTGGTGTTTGCAATTTTCTGTGTGCTTAACATACATCATTTAACAATTACCAGAGCCTCTTACAGCTGTATATATCAGATATGATACAGCTGTGACATACAGTATTTAAGATCACTAGCACCAACTATATTAGTTCTCTGGGGACTGTGAACTTTGACAATATCAATAATGGAACCTCAACTTGTGCCATATCTGTATAGTAAGGGATATACAAATGTTAATAATAATATTTCTTCATTTCTACTGGTCACACAGATGACAAGCTGGAATACAGTGGAAAGTAACATGTCATGTGGGACTCCGTCATTTAGAAAGCTAAGTTAGCCGTTTCCACTTTCCAAATTGGATACAACTCTAGAATGACAGCATGTTTCTGCCACTGACACTCTACTCACAGATACTGCATTTTTTATCCATGAATATGTCAGATGTCTTCGTTTGAAAAATATGAAATGTTTAAACAGTTTATGTTAAGTTCAGTAATTAATTTTCATGAGCAGAAATGGGAGGCGCAGTGGTGCGGTGGTTAGCACTGTCGCCTCACAGAAAGAAGGTCCTGGGCTCGATTCCCAGGGTCAGGCAGGGTCTTTCTGTGTGAAGTTTGCATGTTCTCCCTGTGTTTGTGTGGGTCCTCTCCGGGCACTCCATCTTCCTCCCACAGTCCAAAAACATGCAGTTAGGTTAACTGGGAACTCTAAATTGGCTGTAGGTGAGAGAGTGAATGGTTGTTTGTCTATATGTGGCCCTGCAATATACTAGTGACCTGTCCAGGGTGTACCCTGCCTCTCGCCCCTATGACAGCTGGGATAGGCTCCAGCACACCTGTGATCCCTGCAGGGACTAAGCGGTAAAGAAAATTGATGGATGGATGTGTAGAAACCTTAATTTAGGTATGTTAAAATGATACAATACCAGTAGACTGACGTTGTTTATTGAATGTGGTAGACTGATTTGATTGTTGTTCCACTGGTCCCAGATTTTGTAAGATAATCACACCAGCTGGTACACACTCCCCTCCTCATCTGCTGTTAAACAGTATCTCCACTGTCTGTAGTTGTTTGGTTCTGTTGGATTATTCACTGTGTTTTTTTACTGCCAGATTTCCTTTTGTCCTTGCTTTGGATTTTTACCACTGGGATTTTTTTTCTGGCATTCCTTTTTGTGACTTGCAAACTCCACCTTCTGACATGGAAGCACCCACCTCCAGTTGCAATGTGTAATCTTGCATTTGCACACAGCAGCTTTTCAGGACATGCTAAATTTGAATTCAGATTTAGTATACCTGAGTCTGGGGGTTGTGGAAAATGGTTCCCTGTTGCTTCATGTGAAGAGAAAGATTAGAGGTAATCAGCTCCTCCCACTGTATTCCTCTCTCACCCCTATTTGCTCCAAGATACACTTTATTGTTTACCAAGAGGAGTGATCCATCAAAGCCTTTGGGAGATGACATGTGGGAGAAAGCAGTGCCAAAACAATGAGTCTGTGGGAAAGAGTCCAGCCTACTGTCAAGTGAAATATGTTTGATGTTTGACAGAACATGGAGAAAAGTAAAATATTGATATTTACCATAGTGCACCACTGTCCATTGTGAATATATGCTAACCTAACTGCCAAAATGTATTTTATATGTGGTTTCATAACCGCACTTTTAAAGTACATTACTCCAACATTTAATTTCCCACGAGTAGTGCATTTCATGTTAAAACATTCAACTCTAGAATCCTGAGAGAGCAGGTGTAAAGAAGAGTCAGCAATTACCTACAGGCTTCTGCATTAAGTACATTGATTAGGACAAAATAAACAGATACCCAAGTTCAATTATACAATCAATTTCTTGTGCCTCTTGATGTTCTTTCATCACACCTTCCACACTGCTGTCACAGCAGAAGGAAACTGAAGCTCATTAGCACAGATGATCTGTAATTGATGTCTGGAGCGATACCAAAACATTAGTTAATATTCAAAATCCAGCGCCCTGTACCAGAACTAACAGACGCAAAAGCACAAACAAATATGTCTCCTCTGATGTTCTGGAGGGCAAAGGAGTACTTCTGACCTCAAAGCCGATATGAGATTGACAGAAAGTGTAAGAAAGGTGTTGTTTACAACCACAGTAAAAGTCTGAAAATAAGAAAAATTACTAATCAGTAGGAATAAATTATGCGCCTTGTATGTATGTGTAATTTTACAGGGAGACAGCATAACACGTCATGACCAATAATTTTATCTAAAATATTTGTCCACTTTAATTAACTCTATCAAGTTCTTGTCACAATATCACCTCTCCCACAGAGCATGACAGAAGGAGGCTCTGCAGGCGCCTCATTATTTGAATCTACGTCACATTTATTCACACTGTTTGTGACTTGCCAATGCCATTTGTTAACAAACAAAATGTCATCATGTAAAGCTCAAGAATATGTTACACTTATTAAAATAATTAATTCATGGCAATAAGAAGTCGAAGAAAGAAGTCAAAGAAAGAGACATGTACAGATCATTTTTTCTAAAAACACAGTCCTATGTTAGTGAAATTTTATGTTATGTTATCATAATTACCTCAACTGTCTTTATGTCAAATCACAAGATTTTCTAACTAAACTTTGTTTAATAGTCAGGGTCACAGATGCAACTGCTTCACGTTAACAGTTTTCTCCATGCATACAAGCAGCGGAGATAAAGGCAAAGTACATTGTACAATAGTGATACAGTGTGTGGCTTGGAAATACCTAACAATGAAAGCATTAAAATAGTTGGTGCAGTATAAACACAGGGAGCTGTAGGAGTCCAGAAATGACCTACTGGATTTGTAGGCAGTCCCACATGTGAATGAAGGTGCCAGGAACTTTTATTGAGCACAATGTGCACAGGCCATCATAAAGTTTGACATTAAGATGCAGCTTGTGATGTGTTTAATAGCTTCTGTTGAGTCAGTTGAAGTTAACCAGCTACTAGTTTGGATTACAAGAGGGGCTCTGGTGTCAAATTCAGCATTAGGATTAAGGCACTTGTCATCAAGGGAAACAAGCTGCAATTAAAAGTGCCCAAAGGTTACATACTGTAAAGTATATTGAATCCAACAAAAACTCTTTTGGATTTTGGAATATGAGAAAGGAAATCAGTAAAAATTAGAATGTGTGTGATATTTGCAGAAGTCTGACAGTGTATGGGGCCACCAGAAAAAAGCCGAGGGCATAGCCCTAGGCAGACTGGAGGTATCTCTGACCAACTCCTCAGTCCTCTTTCATCTTTTTCCCTCTATATCATGGCCCTTGCCACAGACATCTCTGTCGTCCTTTTGGCAGCTGGGTGAGACTCTGATAAGAGCATCTCAATACCGAGGTGCCAATAGCAATAGAAATTTTTGTAATAGGTTTATTAATGGTGAGAGAGGAACCTGCTGTGTTGCATTTAAGTAATTACATTTTTTAAATGTTTTATAATAAACTCTTGTGCCTAAATTCCAATTCTTTAATTGTTTAAATGAACATAGCACACAGAGATAATTCTCTCTATAATAATCAAATTCTCTTCTCACGTACCGAACAAAGCAAATACAGACACATGTTCAATACTGCTTTGCTGTGAAATGATAGAGATGCAATTCTGTAAACCTGAATAAACACCACATGTAACTGTGTTAAGTTCTGTCCTACTTCTATTTAAATGACTAATATATCTTCATTTACTGGTCATATCAAGCTGCTCTAATTAAAAATAAAGGGTTGTCCCTGGAGGCTCGGGCTGGGTGGATTTGCTGCCAGTAAAGAGTTTTGCCTTTGTGAGCAAAAAAGAAACAGGAAGCTTCTTAACTAAAAAACAGGAGCTGGGCTACAGTCAGATACGATTCAGCTGGCAATTTGATTCTGTCAGGGAGAGTCAACCAATGTTGAACTGTAAACCGTTTACTCAGGTTCCTGTCGGTGATATCACTGCGTCGCTGTCAACTGTCTCTGACTTTTTGGAATTGGTCAAACACATACAGACGCAGGCACAGTTTATTCTCAGATTTGATGTGCTTCTTTATTCTCCTGTAGTTTATTGTGTGTGACACTGGTCAAGTACAAAGATCACTATCCTTGGCCTAGTGGGCTTTTTAATATTAATTATGCAGGGAATATATTTTCAAAACATCTTTGAGCCTCTTGTGAACAAGCTTAATATTAGTATTGATGTTAACAGATGCAAAAGGGGGCTGAAATCAAGGGTAGTACTCAATTTATGTAGGATATCAAACATATAAAGATTTATAAAATGCTTGATTATACAAAGCTTAGAGGGTCTTTGGTTGTAGATATACTGAGGGGCCAGGCTTCACACTGTCCAGGACTGCTATGTGTAATAGTCGTAACCTATGTAATTATCATGTGTTAGAGACTCAGTTTCATCATATCGTGTCTTATTAAAACAATGATGTGTTTGTTTCATTTGGTTGATTTGATTAAACTCCAGCATATTGGAATCAAAATGAAAAACAACTGTAAGGTTAAATCTTCACTTTGGGATAGTTGAGAAGTTGCTCAGATACATAGGGTAAAATAAATCCTTTTTTTCATTATCACCCTGTGGACAGTGCAGCAATTTTTGGATAATAATTTAAATCACCCAAACTAGTGGCCAAGGAGTTGTTTAAGGTTAAAAAACATTAAAATGTTTTGATTGGCTGAGCATGTGTTCTATTTACAGAAACAAGCACACAGTGAAGATGGCTGCAGGACAGTTCTGCAGCCCCACTTCTGGTATCAGTGGGTGACAGACTTCAGTAAGTCAAAGGCTGGTTTAGCAAGAAAATATTAAATATAATGACTTCATTAAACCCTATATTCATTTTCTTTCTTTTAGAAGATTAATTGTTAAATTAATAGCAAAGTGGGGGATACAGACTATATTTAAGGTCTGTATTGCAGACAGTGTTAATCCAAGGTGGGTGTACACCATATCACAAAAGCAAAGATCGTGATTTCATTTCTAATTCAATATGCTGAAGCATAGTCAAAACAATAAATGTGTCTCACTGTCCTAATACCTCCTGACTGCACTGTGTATTGATCTGGTTGGCTATGACTGAGATTTTATTTTCTGCTTTTTAGCAAAAATTCTAAATGTGTGCCAGAACAGATTGTGTGTGAATATCTAAGACCTTTCTCCCACGTGCAGCAGCAACAAACTCAGGAAATCTCAGCGAGTAAAGGATTCATTGTCTGTGGCATAAAAATGACAGACATGTCTGCTTACACGCTGACAGTTTAATAGAAACACACAAGAAACCCAAGCGACAGTGCAGTTTTTAATACCACACCACTTTTAGCTGTCAAAGAGAATAAAGATATCTCATGCTGCTTATCAAGTAAATAAAATCAATCATCTTTGCAGCAGTGCGTGTCACAGCATCAGGAGGGATATTCTCAGATTTTATCCTTTTACATGTGTATGACACACGTTGAGCTGTTTAGATAGTGAACAGTAACATTTAGGATGTTTTACTCTGTATTCACTGATTAATGATAAGGCCTTACATTTTCAACTGTGCGAGTCTATTGTACAATGTGTGAAGCACAGCTTGTTCACGTGATATTACCCTGCTGCTGTTCTTTCATGCTGTGAGATGAACAGACAGGCTGACCTTTCACTCACTCTGCTTTTGGGAGCCAACAGAGCTCTGCCAGCCCGCATGGCAAACCTTTTGTGCAGACAAGACAGCTGCATAACAATGCATTAGCAATGTTCTGCACTGCTAAAATCAGACTAACACAGCCTGAATGTTTTTAAACCATCAAAATCAAATCCAAGTATTATTAAGATAGCACCTTTTTTGCCATTTTCATTAGTATAGTTTAAGGACATTAAAGGAATTGCAGACCACTGACTAAAATGAGGCTTTGTTACTTAAGCTGGTTTAATGTGCAACAGAAAATGAGTTCATTGAATTTTTCAAAGTAAAATGATAATGCTGCTAAACTATCTTCAAACTGCTGAGGGGGCACCTACAATTACGATAAAACACATAATGTGACTTCTTATGTGTGTTGTGGAACATTGGTGAAAAGTCCAGTGAAACATTTAAACACACATTATGGTGAAGTGTTGTGTAGAATAACTGCATAAGATCTGTTACTATCTTCTCCTAGTCATCCTAGTGTATTTACATTTATGTCAAGGCTTTATGAGCAGATAAATATATATATTCCAAAATGTTTATTTTATGTTTGGTATTTGCTAGGGAGGTGCCTCTTCATGCTCTACATTTATTGCTTATTGTTTTTGGCATCAGAAAGCTTCCAGTCAGCAGGCATTCATTACAGACATTAGTGAGTTAGAAAACTGAAAGAATAGTCTGACATTTTGGAAAATATGATTACTTGCTCTCCAGTGTAGAATCAGATAAGAAGATTGATACCATTCTCATATCTGTCCTCTAAATATAAGGCTATAACCAGCAGCTAATTAGCTTAGCACAGAGACTGGAAACAGTCTAGGAAACAGCTAGCCTGGTTCTGCTGTGTCTGGAGGTCAAAAATCCACTTAACTGTACAGTGCATGTTTAATTTGTACAAAACCAAGATGTTTTCCAGTACAAACAGTAAGTGAACTATATGTGGTGGGAGATGTTATTTCCTGAAGTAGGCTAATAATGAGTATTATTTGTTCTTAACTTTGTGAAAAAATGTTGTAAGTGAAACCATGTAACATGTCTTATTAAGCTGACACTGTGAAGTTTCACATATATATTTGACTAGATATAACTTTTTAAATTCCACAACCCCGCTGCCACTAATAATCTCTTTTGCCCTAAGCGGTCAACACATTTTGAAGCTTTCGCCAAATCGTATTAAAACTATCTGGATGGAGATATAATGTTCTGTGTAAGAAGAAATAATTATGATTTTTTTCTTTTGTGTGTTGAGTGAACTGACACTTTAAAGATCATCTGCTCACGTATTTATGAGTGAGATGGACTTTGAAGTGACATACAGTGTCATTCCTCAACTGCTGGCTCTTGAGGCTGTGCATATAAATTTAAACAGACAGTACTTGTGAGACTGGAGCTGGGCCAAATGAGAGAGGGCTGAGCTAATAGCAGCCCTAGGTCTATTTCCATGTACAGTGCTCTCTCAAGGTCATGTGGAAATGCTTTAGAAAAACGATAGACTGCTTATCTCCTCCTCGGGCAAGACTGGGTACCTCCATTAATCAACCGGTGTTAGTTACAGAGGCAAAGCTCCAAGTGGATGGGCAAGTCAAGGTTTGTCTTTGCATGTAAACATATGCACATACATTTGAGTTTTCCTCTGATTTCAAGGTCTGACTGTTGGGTCCAGTGTGGTATGTCTGAAAAAATAATAGTTTGAAGATGCTTTACAACTAGTAAGGACATTTGCAGTCCTCCACATGCATGATGATACAGTTACTGCTCCTGTAAGGATATGCTAGGTGTAAGTGTAAATAGTACAAAATTCGGTAAGCAATCAAAAATATGCTCTCTGCAATCTGCTTCAGTAAACATTATAAATCCAGATGTTGTACTTTAATGAATTTTCTACAATACCAAAGGAAAATACTACTGGATACTGCATGTGGGTGTTTCATCAGGTGCTGTAGCAGGCTGCAGGAGTAGAGTCTGTGTACACCACTTGGAACAAGATAAATGATGAAGTGAGGAAGTTGGGTACATTCATCGACAGCACAATTGCCTAACTCTACCCTATCTCTAGTACTCTCTCTGTCACTGTCCCAAGGTGTAATGTACTGTAAAATGGAGCTTGCTTCACTAAGCCCCCTTTATTAGTTTTTCTTTTTATAGGGTGCAATTTGCACAAATAATTTCCAGGTCTCCATATGTTTGATATGGGCCAACGCTCAGCGTTTCCCGCTCAAATTGGAACTTGTGCAGTAAGGCACAGTTGTATCCCTGTGTGTCTGATGTATACAGTAAACCTGCACATTAAATGTTCTTTTGACCATTTGAACACAGTGCACAGTTCAGTTTTAAACACACTAACTGATACACTTGCCATGACACTTACAGCTTTGCACGCTGTTTCAGTTGGAACATGTATACATGAGGTAAGCATTTTAGATTGCATCATTTAGGTTTTTTCATCCAAACCTGCACTCCCACTCTGTCCTTATCAGCAGGTTGCTGATAATTGTTGAAAGTCCATCTACTGTATTATTAATGAGCAGCATTTGGCATTCTCCTGCTGTTCTAAGGTTTTTCACTGTAGAAGGTATGCTATGTGCTTGGGGCATCTGGGCCTAATGCAAGCTGCTTTGATCACATCTTAACAATAACAGCCTTGTGTGATAAGACGGTGCAAGGGTTAAACATATGTGTGGCTAATAGGAAACAGCCATGAGAGAGGATGAGGTTTGAGTGACACGAGATTAGTAAAATGGACAGTACAACTGAGGGACATTCAGATGGAGAGCAGATGAATAATGCATTTAAGACAGTTGCATGTGTGGTACATCCTGCAGCTTCCCTGCACTAACACTGATGAGATGCAGAGTGACATCAACGTCAGATGCATGCACATTTTTAATTGTTTGGCTTCATTAAAGCTAAACAGCTGAGATGCTTGCTTTTTCAGCATTCAGATCACAAACAGTATTCTTCAGCATGACTGACAATGCACAATTGCACAGAAAACAAGAATCACACAGAAGTATGTGGCTGTGCAGGAAAGCAAGAGAAAAGAGACTGAAAGAGATGAAACAACTTGACTGTCCTTCGATGTCCTTCAGGGATGTCATGGTCATGCCTTAATGGAGTGGATATGTCCCTGTAAAAGCTTTCACTCCACAGAGGCAGAGTGGGCTTCATAAACAGCTCATGCAGAACTGTCAGTGTTCTGTCAGTGGTGCTGAAGAAAATGCTCACTTTTACATTGGAGGAAAACTTTTATAGGTAGCCTCACAAATTCTAAAGATTTATTAGCTTGCAGCCAGTCCTATCTGATACAGCATGTGTCAAAACAAAACTGAGAGATTGTTCCTCCTCTTATGCTAAGATATCAATGAAGTAGTTCATTTGAAGTATCTGCTGGGGTAGTTTTCTCTTTTCATGTTCTTATTTTATCAGTGTTTCACTTTGATTCCAAATGACCTTGTTCTCCTTTTTAGGGCTTTTTGTCCTTGTCAAAAGATGCGTTGCCTGTTAGTTCACTCTAAAGCAACAAGAAGCTCTGCATCTGGGTAATCTGGTCCAGCAGACACACAGAGTGCACAAGATGGGCTTATTGTTCTTTTGTTTACTAAGCTCGTCTACCATCCAGAGGAAAGAGAGTATATTAAGTAGCTTTAAACGCTTTAATTATAATTGAGGGTGGTGGGCAATGAATACTTACAATATCGAGGATAACCACAATCGCTGGCAATTAATCCTCATAATCAGGAGGCATCACCCAGGCTTTAGTTAGTTTTAACGAAATCAAGATTCATGTCCGTGCACTCAAGGCATCTATTGTAATAAAGCAGCAACAACAGAAATATCGTAATGGTGTATTGTATTGATCTCTTGACTGCAATTGTGGGGTTTGGAGGGAACTGTGAGAACACCGCAGCTAACAACAACAAAGCAGTTAGAGGTATTGGACGGGCAGCCTGTTGTCATGAGAACACAGTACAGGGTGGGGATGAAGCGAGGAAGCTGCCTGCCTTCATTAGATGAAATTGCAGGAGGGTTTTATGTGGATATAACCAAGATTAATTGGATTCCAGTGATCTACTCAAAATGTGACACTGTCATGCAGAGTTATGATCCAGGCTCAGCTGCCAAGATTGCTATGAGCAGCAGACCTGATAGCAATATATTTATTTACACATAACATCATCAAATATTAAAAAAAGGTTAGACAACAACATAAAGGTTTTGTATTGAGGAAAAGGTTCAAAGACACACACACAAAAAACATAACATTGTTAGATCTCTTTCATTATACATTTTACTGGACACACATTTTGTAAAGGCAAGCAAAACCCACATGCTCAACAAACTGTCAACTGTCACTCTCATCACATCATTGCTCCTAGCCTGCGGGTTTACACTCAGTCAAAATCTCTTTTTCCAAAAAATGAAAGCATCACACTCCTTCCATGTCACACTTGCCAATGCCTCTGGTGTCTCAAAGTATCACACTGGGTCTCTAATAGCATCCATCCTTTTATATTTGAAGATATTGCAATATGCTCAGCCTGCAGATAACTGGGGTCTTAAAAGCCTTGGCTGCCGAATTTTCAATCCCTCCTGATAACAATAATCTAAACAGACTACGGCCAGTGGAGCAAATAAACAATTAACCTCCACAGTCAACCATAAACCTGTGAACTCCCATCTGCTCTCAGAATGTTCTCAGACACCCATCTTACTTTCACACTTCTTGACCTTCAGTCCTTTTTTATGTTTTTGTCCAACACAATACGTTTCATCTTCTGAGGTTCATTCTCCAAATTAATTAATATAATTCCTTATGTTCATATTAGAATAAGAACATAATTCCTTATGTTCTTATTCTAATATAGGATATACCAGTATTACTGAAGGTGTTCGCTATGTAATCCTTGCATTTTACTAAATTTGTACAAGTTAATACATAGTTTTATACAAGGTTTCTCAATGACTCCATTGCTTAGTCATCAAAAGTGTGTCACCAAGTACATTAAGGTCAGGGTTTACACATCCTGTGAACCCTTTTGTTGATCTTTTAATTTTGCCTTTGGCATCACCGCAAACTTGATATTTTTGATTGTACATGTACAAGGGAAGCATTTAAAGTTCAGAACAGTTCACCTTTACTAAAGGTCCAGACAAGTTGGGGCAAGGCAAGAATCATGGTCAGCAAGCAGACAAGGTTCAGAAACCAGTTCAAACACAGCACAAGGCAAAAGCCTGAGGCAAAGGTCCAAAAACATGCAGGTAAGACATATGAAGCAATACACACAAGCTCCAGTATGGATGGTAATGGTCTATAAGCAATCTGACATTAGTAAGTGAACAGGGCTATGGGAACTAATAAGGAAATGGGTAGCAGATGATTAGTAGGGTGGGATGGATCCGCCGAGTAGAGTGGCAGGAAGAATGGGGTTACTGCAGAGTAGGTGGGTTTGTCAGGGTTGTGTGGCAATGAAATATGGGATGACTATCATATGTTTACATGCTTACATGCTAAACTAAGTGAGTAAACTAAATGTTAGGTTGTACCAACTTAACATACAAACAAAACATATACAAATCCTGATGTAAATTTTAAGTATCGCTGTAAGTAGAGCCTCACAGAAATGTCATTGAGGCTGTGAATTCTGTGAACGTAAGTGAACTCTTAATCTAGTTACACTTTGAACTGGTGCACTAAGTACCATCCACCTATTGTTATTACAGATTATCAGATTTCTTATAACATTTTGTTGCACTTTGGTATTTATAAAAGCCAATAAGTGTAAGAGATATTTGCTTGAGTAAAACTGGGCAAAGAAAATACACACAAACTCAGACTTCAGAGCCACTTGTCACCAATTTCATTTTCACATAATAAATTATAGTATGTCTAGATAGGAAATAACGCCTGTGACTTCAAATGACTTATGTGGTCTCCATTTGATTTTGGCTTACCAACTGACAGAGTTATTAATATTCAAATTTCTGGAGGGTTATTGCTGCTCTGCAATCCCTTTTGGGGAGGAGGGATTGAAATATATGAACTCTAATTATATCAACATTTGAATAAGTTATCTATCAACCTCAAATAAGTGCAACAGCATATGCCAAATACTTTAGCCCTTTATGCATTAACTTAACAGTGTATTTGCAACCAATATATGTCACATTTTGTTCTTTTGGAGACCCATAGGTAATCATATATCCAGTATAGTGGAATAGTATCGCAATTATTTTAAGAATTGTTATTGCAGTTATGTGAAAAAACATACAATTTATATTTCTCACTGACTCACTTTTTCAAACGGTTTGTAAGTTTTGTTTGTATTTTGAATAAACTGCCTAATTTGAATGTTAAACTAAAAGACTAAGTGAAGTGTTTCTTAACACTTGCCTGAAGCATGTCTGATGCATATCCAAATGAGCTGCCTGATTATGAACACCATGAACCTTGCAGTTATAAATGCTGTGGCAACAGCTCCAGGGGTCCTCTGGCTTGCGGATGTGTGTAGTTATAAAGAAACAGACAGACTTTAAAATCCTTTGCCTGAATTCTATCATCAAAGACAGACAAAAGTTACAGTTAAAACTCTGAAGAGTTTTAATACTACAGTGGGTTGTAAAAAAACCAACAAGCTGCAGAAGCCTCTTCTTTCAATTCAAGGAAGAAGACAAGCTATAATCACTATAATATAGTGTTTCTGAGTGATAACAATCACAGCAAATTTCTTCAAAGATGGTGCTTCAGTATGTTCTTCAAGTGGTACCACAGCCATTTGATCTACACAGAAAAAAACCCAGCTAGGTTGTCGTAGAAATTCTGAAATAGCACTTTTAACAACTACATTTTAACCTTCCATGTTCAACAGGTTGATGCAGAAATTCTCTGTTTAGTGTGATTTGCATTCATATCTTCCTCTATAAGCAACAAACAATCAGACAAGAATAAACCCAGCACTGATACTGAGCAACTGTCACAGCACATCATTTATTTTGATCACACTTTGTAGGTGGAGACAGCTATGAATATTTTATTGATCTGTGTCTCACAAGTAGATTTCTTGCATGTCACAGTGTTCATCCAAATAATCCTGAAAGCAACTTCATTTTGCTTTCATTCAAAGTGGGATGTGGTTTACGTTGCAGTGTGTGGTACTGTGCCCAGCAGCAGGAAATTCTCTGTTGACAAAGTATGAGAAGTTGCTGCAATAGTAGGGCATGGAGGAAATTTCTTTGTACCAGCTGCCAGGGTAATTAGTTCCTCACTGAATTATGCATCAGCAGAAGTGTCAAGTAGTGTTAGAAGCAGCCAGGTATAGAGAAAGAGGATAGAGCAGGGCTGTCACACAAAGCTCATAAAACCTTGCCATACCTGCTGCCAATCCCACCATATTGGAAGGCCTGCAATAGCCCATCAGCAGAGCAACACAGAAACAAATAGAAATTCGTTGGATGCGTTCCTGTGATTTTTGTCTTCAAACACATTGTTAAAGTCACAATTAAATTAATTATTGTTAAGAAATCTGTATTTGTTTTTATTTTGGTTGTGATTTCTCCTGGTACCTTGAATGTGATCTGCATCTCTTTGCAATATTTGTCACTATCACTTGAATATAATGTATTGCAAACAGTCAACCACCCAATGTTGTTAGTCATTGCTTAGTCCCATATGCTGTTTAACATGCTCCCCATGTTAACAGTGGCTGTGTATGTTGAACCATGATTCTGTATGTTGGCTTAAAGATTGTGGAAATTATTGCTAACCCACCTGTTGCTATGAATTTTGACCAAGACTCCACAGTCAGCAAAGCAAGTTTGGTTTAGTGGGCAACTGTGGTAATACGAGATCTTGCTATTTTCTGAGTGCTGCAAACTCTGAATTGACTATTTTTATGACCAGTCTTTGATCAGTTTGGTTCAGTATCTTTCAGAAATGCTAAAAAAACTATAGTATATACCTTCCACTGTCCAAATGAAAACTAGTTAGTCTAGCTTGCTAGATTGCCCTTCTGAGATAAATAAAACCATATAGCATCATATAACCCCTCTTAAATACTGATGTTCAAAAAATGGCAAATATCTTCACGATTCATAATAAACAATTTGAGAACTTGAAGAGTTATGAGACTACACAGGGTTTGTGGTAGCATTTGACACTTGGACATTGTGGACATAAAAACAATATCCCAAATAATTATATGTTGTCTGAAACAGGTAAAACTTTATATTTAAGACAAAAACTAAGGAGCACTAAAATTCCAATTTATTCAGTTGTATGCTGTCTTTGCTGGTTTTTTTTTTTTGGTTTTGTTTTGTTTTTTTATTAATTTGGTTGCTTTGAAAGCTCAGTAATCCCAGTAAAGAAATAAAAAAAAATGTCTTGATGTGTGCCTAGTGTTCTATTCTCACTGGGGTCATGTCTTGTCAAAACCTTTGTGCCTACTGTCAAAAACTATGCTACGGCTCTCTGAGCATGCTCCACTGCCACTGTGTAAGTGCCAGTCACCTTGGGCTCTGATGCAAAGGAAATCAAGGCAGTGCGAATAGAAGGAGTCTTCTTTTGGCACAAAGCGCAGATGGCATAACATCACAGCATGGTTTTCATAGTTCTTCTGGAATGGCTGATGTGTATGTTTGAAACCTAATACACATAATTCATTCAATTAATAATACTGTTCGATAGAATAAATACTTAAGTGTGTGACTGCTCAGTGCACGATCCATTCTGCAGCATGGATCCATTTAAGCATACTGTTGCTTGCCATACCACAATATTCAGCGTCTCTTTTCAGCATAGTAATGTGTCTGCTGAAGTGGACATGAGTGATTGAATTGGATAACCTCAAAACTCAAGGACTGGGATGGCTATTAGCTACTATATTCTCAGAGGAGAATCATTTCAGTCACTGTCTGTTGAGTCTTTTCCTTAGAGCCAATACACAGACATTGACATGCACACAGAAATATGTGAACTCATTCTGAAAGCAAAGCACATACTCAGACACTCGCAGAAGCACTGCCACAATCAGCATCACAAGGAACAGACAACAAGTATTGAACCATGTCTTCTGCACAGAAAGAAATGAATACTTCTTATACAAACCAAATAAGAATGAGCGAAATCCCCCTTCTTGTTCACTCCCAGTGTGTCATGCTTGTTGATCTAAGGCTAACCAGACCTGAGTTAAAGATAACCGTATTCATGATTTCATTTCCATGCATGCCTCCAATTTGAACACATTAAACATTTAAAGTATCTATCCCTCATCTGGAAATGTCATGTGTCAACAGTATTGAACTCTAGCCTATAGTCACAATACTCTCTGCTCAAACAGTTCCTTACCATCATATAGCGGAGGAAGATGTAGCATAAAGAATAAAACTATAGTCATACAGATACTGGCTTAAGCCCAGTAACAAATCAACCTGCCAAAAAAAAAGGTTCTGAGAAATTTTTGTTTCACAAAGAAATGGCACACACAAAATGTAGGTTCTTTTTTGTGTGACATCGAGCACACTTCCAAATTCGAACGCATTATTTGCCTGATGTGAGGATGCATTTCAAACTGACCGGTTGGGTGCTGCGTGTGTGAAAATGCAACAACATGCATATGGGAAACAGGTTTAATTTCTTAGAAAATGTGTAAAATCTTAATGTTAGTCATCCTCTACAAATGGACTATAGGATCCTTTGTAAATACTAGGTGCCTAGAGAAACACATTCCATCTGTAACATAATCACAATAACATACAGTAATGTGATATATCCCACTTGAACTTAAATGCCATCTCTTGGTCACTTGAAATGGATCAAATTCAAGTCATGAACCATGTGAGAGAGGGTATATTTAACTTTAATGGCACAGGGTCCTGGTGAGTGCAGAGTTTGCAGAATCTGGAGAGCCTGCCAACAACTACTGCCATCAGTTAAGGGCTGTACCATTACTTAGGTAATGTGTTTCAGGTCAGCTCTTCAGCTGGTGTTGCTGTGCTATGTGGAGTGAGTTCAGAGAGGTGAGTGTAATCTAGTTGAAACCTCTATAGTTCCACTGTGTTAACTCAAAGAGATTGAGGTATTGCCTGACATCTGAAATGTTTCATAAGGCAGCTCAGAGACACAAGACAGTAACCCTTTTTACACCGCCCTAATGGTGAGAAGGTGGCCCCCTTTTTTAAAACACCTTTGCCTATTTCCACTTTACTTTAAAGGGCCACTGTAGAGGTACTGTAGTATTGCAACAAGGTATTCAATACAATACACATTGGTAATATCAACATGAGGTTTAATTGTGATGTATAACATGCACATCACATATACCTTGCCTTTAAAATATTAGTAGTGGATTACATGATTTGCTAGTTTTGCACATATTAGACATGATAATGAATATGGTCATAGATTCAGTTTCTTCCAGAAATGTGTTGGCAATGAGAAGCTGTAGGAGAAAGGCTACTTGGGCTTGAACTGAGTTTGAATACAACCGGGGTCTGGTTAAGCATAATAATACATGACTGGTGGGAAAGGTCAATCACTGACTTCGGCTAGTTCAACATATGGGATCAGAATCAGCTGAAAATGAGGGCAACAGAGGTTCAAACCATCCTATGACCCAACCATCAACATGGTGTGTCACAGGTTGGAAAATGTATTGCTTTTACTGCATTTTCCATTTCATTCACATTTTAGCAAATGCCTTTCCTCTGTAGCATCAATCTCTATGATACTCTTTATTAAATACAAATGTGTGTTTGTGATGATCATTTACTGGAGATAAAGATTAGTAAGTCAGATGTGATTTAAGGTTTCATGTTTTTGTGTTGACACATAATAAAAATCATTTGATTATAGCAGATGACCTACCTTAGTAGGCAAATACAACCTCAGAGGAACATCAACAACTTGTTTCTTTATTTAACAAAAAAAAAGCCTAAAAGCCTAAAAAACAAAAGAATACTGCCTTATCCTTTCCATAGAATTTAAGAGGCTAAGTTGCAGCCAGGTGCTGCTAATCATCATCTTTTGATTACTTGATCATCAGAAGGTGTGCAGGCCTCTATAAACAATGCAATGGCACTAGATATGCAAGCTTTGCTACACATCACCATTTTTAACAAGTAAACATTCTACATTGATAAAGATTATTTACAAGTGGAAAGAATTTGAGACAGTTGCCAATCTTCCCAGGAGTGGCTGTACCAGCACTCTAACCCTAGGTCAGATGCTCAGAGAAATACAAAAAAACCCCAAGAGAACCTTCAGGCCTCACTGAGCATGTTAAATGTTAAAGTCCTTGACAGCACAGGACTAAAGAAGAAGAAGAACAACAAGAACACTGAACAAGTAGGGTTTGTTTGGAAGGTTTGCCAGGAGAAAGCATTAAAGTACAACTGCTGAACAATCCATAAGACTTCTGGAACAATGTCCTATGGACAAATGAGGCCAAATTGGAGCTGTTTGGCCTTACTGCCCAGCACCGTGTTTGGTGAAAACCATACACACTATTTCAGCAGTAACACCTTTTACCCACCGTCAAGCAGGGTGATGGAAGATTGAAGATTTGGGCTCACTCTGCAGCAACAGTGCCAGAGCCCCTTGCCGAATTGAGTTGACCATGAACTGAGTATTCTAAAGGTTAATATGAGGCCATTTGTCTCACAGCTAAAGCTTGGTCATTTGGACATACAACAAGACAATGATCTGAAGCACACCACTAAAACCACGTAAGAATAGCTGAAAAATAAAAGAATCAAGGCTTTGGAATAGCCTAGTCCAAGTTCAGACCTTCGCTCATTTGAAATGATGTGGTGGAACCACTTAAGCAAATGCCTATAAAAAGCAATTAATTGAATTGAAGCAATGTTGTAAAGAAAAATGGGTCAAAATTTGTCCATGTGATAAAGTCATACAAGAAATGATTACTTTAAGCTATTGCTGCTAAAGGTGTTAAATTCTGGGGTTACCCAGTATTGCTCATATATTTTTTCTTTCTGGGTTATTTTTGTGTTAAATAAGGTTAAATAAGGTAAAAGGTTTTATGTTGTTGTTTGTCTGAGACTGTATTTTCCTCATACTAAAACCCTCTAAGATCAGGTGATTTTTATGTTTGTGTTTTTACACACAAACACACACACACACAAAACAGGGAAATAACTTTTACAAATGGCTGTAGTATATGTGTGTGTGTGTGTGTGTGTGTGTGTGTGTGTGTGTACAACAGTACTTGCATGTTTCTTTCTATTTTTGAAATAGATTAGTATGAATAACATTTTATAATAATATGTTTAGTGGCCAATTGTTGCTTCATTATGCAATTGTGGCATATGTGGATGTAGACTCACAATTATGATATTAGAATTAAGTAGCTTTATATAGGCCAACAGCAACGTAAAAATGTGTACTGGTACATTATGAAACAAGGGAAAAATCTCATCCCCACTGTTTAATATTTGCATTTTGTATTTGAGCTTAACCGATTAATTTTATCTCCACAGTTCCATATTATGATGGGACACAGCAGGAGTAACCTTTGGCAGATATCAACCACGATGGAGCTCTTTGCCATATAGCAACCGTGTAAACCAGATTACCTGATCATTTAGTCTTTATTGGACAGGCGGTCTGGCTTCTACTGCGTGCTCCTGTAGCGATCTCATTCTGTAAGTGTTAGCACTGGGACAACGTCCCAGATAGACTGAATGCCAGTGTTAATCTCTGCCTGGGCCCACAGCCTATCACTGGGACCTGTAATCTAACTGGGGTGATGTTGTTATCTTTAGTGGAGAGTACTCAGCCGTGGCTCTTGGCTCCTGCCAGCCGTGCCACTGTAGGCCTTCTTTGTCCATATGCAGCATTTTCCTTTGTCTGCTCTTTTCTAGCCCCTTGTGCTTCTCCTTGACTGACTCTTTGCTGTCTTTCATGGTCTTTGTTCATGTGCTTTCATTGTATCATATTTTCTTTCTATAAAATATTTTATTACATTTTGAAAAATGTCTCTTGGTAAGCCAACCCAGCTACAATCCATTGTCAGGATGACATGGGCATAGAGAACGACCATTGAGTCTAGAACAGATTGTGTTTGCTGGAATAAGATTATGTAGTTTAGTTCTGTCTCATAGGCCATTAACAGAACTATTTAAAAGCTACTAAAAATAACCCCATATTCCTCCAGTCAGCTAATCTGTGGCATTTCAGGGATTTGTGAGAGTGATGAAGCCAATCTATTTCCCCCACCCACCTCTGTGAATATAGACCCAAAGGTCAAAGTGATGTTACATTTTTAGTCTTTTTCACCTTTCTCATCAGACAAGGGATTCTCCATCATCAGCTGAGAGCCATTAAGGTGTCTCTTGCTTAATGGACATGTCGGGAATCCATAGACAGACTGATGATAAATGGTAAATACTAAAAATGAAGATGGTTAGGTGTGGAAAAATAGTGCAGGAGGGTAGGGGGTTGTCCATGAGTCCACATTGATTCACCTGTCAAATAGTGGAATCTAATCTCCTCTCCAACAACAAATTACTTCCACATCATCACTTCCATCAAAACAATAATCAGAGCATATGGGAATGGCATATGCTGCATACTTGTTTTAAATTATATAGGTAACATGTAATGCCTGACTGATGTCTAGTGGAAACTTGAGATCCAAGGCCATTAAACTGAGTTTAAGAAGGTTTATGAATGAACAAGGGTGTTGGATAGTAGCAGGAATTCTAGCTTCTCAACGCTGCCTTTTACTCTTCTTTATCACATTAGAACAGATAAACCATCTCTCAGTAAATATGGGGATCTGATTTGCAGTGTACCCTGTGGTGATGTGAAAAATCTTTAACACACTCTAATTCTTTATTTATAGGGACAGAGAAAAACAACTACATGAATATGTGTATGGTGTAGAATGAGGGCAGCCTTTGCTCCTCAAGACACTGCTGGTCATCCATGTAGTCAGTTCAAGCAGAGAAATCAATACAGTATGCAGGAGACAACATTGTTTTTGCAGCAAGATTTTAGATTTGCCCAGCCTTTTCCTTCGCTGCCCTTATTTGGGGAACCCAGTAGCATTAGTATACATAGCTGCACAACTCTTGTCTGCTGTGTCTGCACACAGCATACTACTATGCATTTCAACAGGACTTTCAATCTCCTCTCAATTCATCCCTAACACATCTCTACTGAGACTTGGACTCTCTGTATTCCTATGAGATAATCTAAGAAATTCATTACACCCTTTTGCAATAAACCAGATATATTAGATATACAACTACAGCTTACAAGCATATATTGTCAGACAACTAATCACTGTCTAAAATAAATACTTCTAAGCTTCTTTGCTGCCAGGCTGCAAATATCAACGTCAAATATCAAACAATTTTAATAAGCAGTATTGGACACTGCAAAAATCACCCTGATGCCTCACTTGGCAAAGGTACAATGCATTTACATGTTTTCTTATGCAGCTTTACACACTTTTCTGAAGTCAAGTTACAATATGTAATAAGTGGATTATTTATTGCATTGAAATATATAACACCATGTATTTTGCTTTGCATCATCTATTGAGTCTTGGAGCCTGCTAGACAACACAATTCTAGTATCTTCTAAAAAAAACCTTTCTTTTGTGTTTTTTTTAATTTCTTTTTTGAAAGTGTAGTTTTATTTTCTATTTTCTTTGCAGCACAACTTGTGTGTTTGCCAAGACAAGTCATCAAGATTCTTTTAGAATATATAGAGGTATTCTTTGAGGTATTGTCTCTAGGAGATTGGTTTGGGCCACATGTGAATGTCAAGTTCCATTGTGTCAAGCTTTAGCTGAAAACTGACTTGGAGCAACTGCAGATCAGTTGGTAGGGCAGTCGTCTATTAAACATATGGTTGGTGGTACAACTCCTGTTCTTCCTGATTTCAACAGCATTTTAGCTCAGACAGCAAGCTACACTTACTGTATTTTCCACATATTGAACAGAAGGTATTTCCAGCTTCATATACACCGCTTTGGTCAGTTATACATTTGAGATAACTATGACCTGGATGAGAACTCTTTGGTCAGCATGTCTTCCCCATATAGGTCAAATGCAAATTAGGATTATGCATCTCAACAGAGAAGATGTATATGAGATGGTTTATGTTTGTGCTGTGGCAACATTTTTGGCTAAGTAAAATACAAATCAATAAGTTCCTTTTCAAATAGCTTTCTGTATGTCTTGTGATGAACTCTATAAAAATTTACATACAATGTGTGTGGACCAGGACACTCTACCACAAATTTTGACTATCAATATTGTATCAGCATTACATCAAATCTTAAGACAAGCTGAAGACAAGATCTAAGTTAGTTAGGTGGGGTAGGATAACAATGTTTCCAATGATTTTGACTCTAGGAGACTAGCAGTGTCTCTGCTCTAGTCAAAGGTCTAAAGTGTCTATAGTTCATGGACAAATGTGACAACTACACCAAGTCTATAAACAGATGATGCTGTATATGGACAAACATACAATATTGCATGCCCCTGCCAGGCTACTTCTGGTAGCCATACTTTTCAGATTGGTTGTACAATTCAACAAATAAACCTAACCCTAAGTGGCAGGATTACAGGGTAAGGCTGCTTACAGGAAAAACACACCACCAATCATTGGCCATTCCAAATTGGGAAGAAATATAAGGACTATTCCAGATTAAATAAATAAATATGTACATACATACACACATACATACAAACAAACATTCATTTACACATACATACATAGACAAACTTTACTTTATATTTGTAGACTAGAGCTGGGTGACAGACTGCAAACTTAAAATGAGCATGCAGCCAACCTATGTCTCGCTATAGATCTGTGCCTGATTGTGACAAATGAAATGAGAGGAGGTTCATGCAAATAGCACACCGTGATTCAGCCTGCAATGTACAACTTGGAAAATGGAAGATCCCTGTAATTGAAAATATAAGTTATAGCCTTTCTTGCCTCCTCTGGATCCCAAGAAGCTGTTTCATCAAAGGAATCACACTGTGGAAGAAGGGGACATGGCTTTCGAATGTTCTGACTGTTCCAATCTAACAGATTAATGAGTCAGACAGGCCTATGCCAACTCTGCCCCAAGGAAAGAAGGACACATGATGCTCTATATCAATAAAAGGGACCTTTCTCCATCATTCCACAGATGCGGTGAGATGGTCTGTGAATGGCTGTTTGGAAATGAGCAAATTTATATTTGAGTTTAGTCAAGAATCTTTGAGCATAGCTTGTAGTGCTTTTCCACGTGTCACTGACTGATTCATAGCCTGAATTTAAGTATCCAATTTAGTGTGTAACAAAATAAATCTTGACCAAAGCACAGCAACTGTTGTGAATTTATTTGGAAGTTCGAAAAGAGCCAAACTCACTTGGCAAATTCAAATCACCTAAAAAAATGTTTTGGCCCTACAGCCATGTTTTCCAAAAATAAAGAAGCCTTTTTGTGCCTCTAAGCTTAGAGCAAAGGCAGCACTTTTTAATGACCTTAGTTCTAGCTAGGGAGTTTGAAAACTTGTTTTTAACTGTCACAGGCAGACCTGTAGGGACAAAGAAAACCATTTCTCAAAAGAACTGCAGGTTACCATTTACTTTCTGTTGTATATGCACATGATACCATATAGAACAGAGTGTTGACAGAAATATTTTAATCTCCTGCCTGTTGTCAAAACCTGTGTACCATATACAGTTCAGTATACTGAAGTGGTAAGAACAGACTTTTGTATAAAGAAACACATCAACTCCCTTATCTTAAGTAGTAAAGATCAATTAATTTACCATTGTTCATTAAGCTCTACTCCTCTTAGGTACTGTTAACTATATGTTTTGGGGTTGTGCATACAGCGCAAGCAGTTTCCAATTTGTTGCCGTGAGATTTAAGAGTTATTTTCTCTTTTATACTGGTTGTGGATATCTACATGTTTTACATATTTTGAATATTGAGTGCTGCACACTTTTAAGGCCACAAGAGTGCAGGACACACTAACATAACTTGAAATTACTTCACGTAGAGAAGTTGAGTAAAAACACTTCTGTGCTTTGTTTTAAGATGGAATCGAAATGATGGCTCTAACATGGCTACATCAGAGCAGTAGCGAGACATGCTAATGATGACAGATAAATTCCCTGTTGCTTAAACATGTTGCTCTTGAAAACTTAACAAAAACAGGATGCCAAAAGCATATTACACTATTGTTTAATGCACAGCAGCTCTATACGTCTCAACTTATGAAGGTTTAAAATAATTCTTTTGTATATATATTTTCCCTGGTATTTTGTGCTGAGAGATTTCATTGTATTTATGTTTTACTTACTATAAGTTGTTAGGCTCATGTGGCAAGTTTGCTTTGAGCCAGATGAAAAATCTTCAGAGACACCAATGTAACTCTACCAAACATGCTGTTGGAGCTCTCATCTGACAATAAAGGTTTGCTTACATCTTGCTTATATATTAATACTTATCTCCATAAGAAGGCTTCATCAGTGGACGCACCCTGTTTGCACTTTCACTACATTGCTTATTGGCAATATTGCGTCTCCTACTGAGAAGAGAGTTCAGACTCTGATAATGTCAAGCCAAGGGCTTTTTATAATTGTCATTTTGGAAAAAATGTTATTATAGCTCTCTCTTAATTCAGGTGATGCAAAAAAGGATATGCACAGCAAGTATTTGCCTCTGATTTTTTATTTTTTTGCATATTTGTCACACTTAAATGATTCAGACCATAAAACAAATTTTAATATTACACGAAGATAACCTGAGAAAACACAAAATGCAAATGCAATTAATTATTATATTTAAGGAAAATAAGCTGTCCAAACCTGCCTCGCCCTATGTGAAAAAGTAATCGCCACCCCCTACAAGTAATTGCAATTTAAACCTAATAACTGCTTGTGCCACCCTTAGCATAAACTTTTTTGGTACTCTTTTCCTTGCAGAATTGTTTTTATTCTGCTACATTAGAGGCTATTTTTGCTCTGTCTCTGTCATATGTACATATGTGTGCGCGTCATGCCCCCAACTTGATGTGCTGACTTTGTGCACCCAGGATGCAATTAATAAGGCCAACCGTGACTTTTATGTAGTTACTGGATTTTCAAGAGTTATAGAGATCTGCATAAAGCGTTTGTTTTTGTAATTTTGCAATTTTATTGTTGTAGTTAATAAAAGTAATTATTATTAGCTTCTTCCAACATCTTTAATTCATCTGGATTTTATTTTCTCTTGCATTTATGCTTGTTATTCTCTAAATTACATGTATTACAATATGCAAATTATTCCTGTGACAGACACCAGCGAAACACACAAAATCCTCATACAAATACAACTGCCTTACCCATTTTTGAACCTGTGCTCAATTACAAAATTTTTCTTCACTTTACAAGATCACTTGTAAATCACCCACAAATGAAACATGCAATTTGCATGACTGCCAATTTAGTACTTGCTATTTGAAAAATTTGTAAATCGGGCCCTTAGTGTACAAATCCATGTTATGGCAGAGCTGTGAAGCATGGAGGAGGAGGTGTCATGCTTTGGGGGTGCTTTGCTGCTGTCACTGTTGGTGACTTAGTCAAAACAGAGGGCACATTTAAAGCATGGCTACTATAGCATTTTGCAGAGACATACCATTCATCTGGTTTGCACTTAGTGAAGAGGTATACTTGCTGGAGACCAACATTTGTATGTAGTTTACTCACTTGTTCACACACCTCCTTATGTAGTTGTTGTGTGTCTTGAAGGTTTAAAAAGGTTGGCCACATGGGGGCAGACAAGGGCCTAAGCCACCCTGGCTGGAAGGAAGACCGTTAAATCAATCACCGCCCCTGCCAAATTTACACAGGATTGTAAATGGTAGACGTGCACAAGCTCCCATTGGATGTTTCCAGAATCAATGTACACATCAATTTACATTGGTGAAAGGAATCATAGTAAAGAAAAACTACTAAAGGGAAAGGTGTATCCAGACTTTTGACTATTAGTGTACACATTTTCAAGTATAAATTCAATGGACATAATAGTAACACTAAGTGCAGACAATAACGATTAATCAATTATATGCATAGAATGCAAGCCAGCTTTTGAAATTCCTACACATTGTGGTAGGAAATACAGAATCTTTTAGAAATGCCATTATATAGATCACGTTATTAAATGTAATCTTTATTTTTGAATACTTTTAATACTTGGGTTGCAAACAATAAAGAGAGTGTGTTTAATAGAAATTCTAAAACAAGTGGTGGTGTCATCTTTTATCACAATGAACTGACTCATTTAACAGAGCAGGAAGAAACATAATTATGATTCTTAATTGAAACTGGCAGTGAATTATAGTAAGGGGAGAGGGATGATCTGCAGGATGAGACAGAAATAACGGCTTGTGTTATTGCACTTAAATCAGAGCTCCAGTAAACCTACACGAGAGTCACAGTATGTGTGTTGCCTTTGGAGAGATGAAATTGAAATTCACATATAAAGAAACACATTCAGCAGTCTTGCAATACTGACGCTTACATGGATGTAATACTGTGGATATATTGGGTATTTCACTCTGGATAGTCATCACAGAGCCCATATTCACCTTGATGTGTGCATAGTGTTGGGTGGAGTTTAGACTGAGAATCCCTGTAAATGATAGCAGAATGAAACTGCATCAATAATGAACAGGAAACTGAGAAGGTAAGTGCACTTGGCAAAGGCGGAGTGAGCAGAGACTAATATCGAGCCAAAACAGTGGCAATGGGAAATGTAAAAAAAATCTGTTCTATTCAGAGGAAAGACAAAGCTATCACACATTCAATAACATATAGAGGGAACAATAACCCTACTTTTAAACTAGCCACACACGCTAACATCAAAAATATAAAACTAACATAGCAAACAGGAAAGGGAACAGTTAAAGCATTAACATAAAGCACTAAATTGATTATAACGGTTCTGGTGTAAGAGCAGTTTTAGGAGGAGCATTCTCCATCAGGCTGCCAGTGAGGAACAATGACATTTCAGATGTCTTACCAATTCATGCTCTGGTGCGCCTTGTGAGTGACAGTTCTGATGTGCCCACTGACAGACAACACAGCTCAAGGATATGGAAAGCAGGGAGTCCCCTTCTCTTAAATCACCAAAGAAGTCCAAGCTCCACTGGGAACTGAGCAGACTGCAAAGTCAACTGTCAATGTAATAAATGACATAATATGCACACACAGAGACTCAACGTGTTCATGAATGTCAATGATTTATAACCAACTGGTAACCAATTTTTAGTTTTAAGACATTCATATTTATTCTTATTTAGCAGGATCACGAAAGGCCTTCATTTGGCACTTAATATCTGGTAAAACTAAAATCAATAAAAGTAATTATTTAGTTTTTATGGGCCATCTGTTCATTCATTAATATGCTGTGTTCTTTTTTCTTCAGTTTTCTTTTATGTGTTGTTTCTGGTCAAGTTTGTAATGTTTGTGCAGCATTTCGCATCAACCAGTAACTTACTAATTGTGGTCCTACCAACTAAATGAGTACAAGCTCCTTGTTCCCACCCTCAGACGTTAAGTGTTTCCTTGTAATGGGCTTAAAGGTGTCTTCACTGGTTTTCAACTTGTTACTGTGGTTGTAGTTGGGGAAGTAGCTGGGGAGGATCAGTTGGTAAGGCAGGTGTCCATGAACCACAGGATTGGTGGTTCCATTCCTATTTCCTGTTAATATTATTATTAGTATTATACAAATGGCATTGGTAACTATTGAAAAACTGCTTGAAAGACAGCATCTGGTTCTATCAACATGCAGGAGACTCTCTGAACTTCTAGGAGAAGCAGTATGTCTGTTAACATTTGCTTGCATTAGCTAGTTTAGCCTATCATTCAACAATAAACAATGTTTAGCTTTTGTGAATGGCATTGACCTTATGAAAAAATCCTTTGTCTAAAAAAGAGTCAAAGGAGACATAATATTGTTAAAATGTACCTGCAACATTCTCTTTCTTCTTTCTTGGGTCTGAACAGAAACTGGCACTCAAATGGGCACTGTTTCTACTTCAATAACAATTAACATTTTAGTGTTGCATGTTTACTTTAACCCACTTTTTACCTTAAAACATTTCAGCTTAAAAAATGTTCACCATACCAACATTTGGTATTGTTTTATTTTTCAACAACACACACAAGAAACATAAAATCTTTAGTTGCGTTTTGTTGTTGTTTTCATTGCTAGCTAGTACCGTCAACATGTAGAGCTCTCTTGGCAGATTTCCCCTGTTTTTTACTGTTTTTCCCTGCCAAAAAAAAAATAAAAAATCTGAAAATATTCGGAAAAATGCATCCCCACATGCGCCTATTTTGCTTGTTTACTTATTACTTTTTTTACTTGGCCTATCAACACCTATTTTATAGAAGTATCGAATTTGAAGTCCATGTTTTTGACACAAGTTGAAAGTGGGGTCAAACAGGGCTTCACTGACTACTATGTTATCTTAAATCGGTTAAGTGATTTGGACGCGTCATTGAGTCCATCGACCTCATCAACCCCAGAAGGTTAACATGGTTATATTTCCTTAAATGATTTATCACCTTTTTCCTTTCACCGTAAGCGACATTTAGCCATCTGGAGGTGACACCATTTTTAAAATATGTCTGTTTAAATCATAAGTTGCATTCAGGATATTTAACTAAGTATGAACATTACATAAAGTGATTTCTACAACATTAAAATCAGATGAAAAAGTAATTTCCATTTCAACTCTTAACCAGATATTAAGGGCATGTCGTAGATGCTCAGGAAAGAATTATCAGACTTGGTCAACTTGTTTGGGTGTGGCACACATTCACTAGCTTTAGATTCCTTTGTGTATCACTCAGAAATCCAAACACTTTCAAAGTTCATTTTCAAAGTGTTTATCATACAGATAGGAAAGGTTAAGGCTACGTGAGGGATCATATTACATTATACACTGCAGTGTTGAATCTGAGTATTGAATCTGTTTGTATGGCTGCATTAAACTTTTGGAGAAAGGTCTGACCTATAATCTGTACCGGAGGAGAATTCTGAGTAGTGCTGCACAGCAATGCTAATAAATGCGTCACTTGTATCATTGTCTTGTCGTTCAAGTCAGAGGGTGATGTCTGTTTTCTGTATGTATGACATTAAATTGTGTTTTGATGTGATTGTGACATTGGCTGTATGGGGTATGACATCAACAGTAAATGTAATATTTATAGGACATCAACAGATAAGAGGGCTGATTGCTGAATAATTTGATTACAAAAGAAACATTATCTGTAGATAAAAGTGGATGAAGTCCAGATTTAATGTGTTTGGAGATCTGTGTCTAAGTGGTGCCGTGGTTTTTTTTTATGAAGTCACTTCTCAAACAGCAGAGCACTCTTTCAAAAGAAGAAAACAACAACCGCTTTTAATTTAAACATATTTTCATGTTACCATAATCTGTACCATTTCCCACAAACAAACTTCGTCATTAGTATTGTTGATTTTTTACGTTTAAAATATTCTGTATTATGCTCAACACTACATTCTAAATCCACTTTTGTGTGGGAGATTTGCTTAGTCTGAAACTTACAAATATACTGTATAGTGCACTTAAATCATAGTAAATCACAGTATAAATATTGCCATCTAGAAAACAGTGTGAATAATATGTACATAGATTGTTTTAGTACTGCCTTTGTTGTAAAACAAGGGGACACCTGTTCTGTACCTTGTTGTAAATTTACTATATAAACGATTGATATTTAGGAATTAGAAAAGTAAATGTCTGTGTTGAATGGCACCACCCTGGGTATTTTGTTGTACACAGATGATATTGCACGTATGACTAAATCAGACAAGAATTGCTACACATGCTAGATGTAGTAAAAGGCTGCTATATGTAGAGGTTGGCTTTAAATGTGAGTAAAAGATATTAATATTAGGAAAAAGGTATCAAATGGAGTAGACAAACTTTGGGCCTGTAAATGTATATAATTTAAGAACAGAAATATTTTGGTTTTACTCTTCATAAATATATGACCTATACAATACTGTATTTCCAAAAATATATGTTCCTATGTAAAAGTAAAAAAGTAAAAAACACTTTGGTTAAGGTTGGAGAAGGATTGTTATTTTGTTTAAAATTGTTAAAATCGATTTTACTGATGTGTTTAATATGAACATATTACTAAACTTGCCATTAATATTTATTGCCAACTTACAGTATAGTCACTATGTTATATGTTACAAATCTTGGTTCTTGCAAATAAAGTTGGAAGTAAAACCTGGCAGATTCACCTGGGACAGCAATAAATTAAAAAGATGTAAAGATCTTGGTTACTCAACTTACACTGAACTTTATGCCTCTGTATCTCCTATATTGAACTATGTTACAGCAATAAAGGATTTGAGGGAATTAAATGTCAGACACTTTTAAGAATATAGTCATACAGTGCTTTTTTTGTGTGTATAAGTTTTCTCCTCTATTAACTATTGAAAGAGCACATGGCTTAAATGTGAAAAGAAGGTAAGATAACTAAACAGATATATTACACTACTCCATAGACTACTGAGATTTACTCCACTATGGAGGAAATTGTAACATACCTACTTATGAGGTAATATTAAGCACACATTTATTTAATCATGCAGTTGAGAACAGGAAGCTTTCAAATGTTGGCAGTTTTAAAAACACCTGGGAAGAGTACATGTTGTATAAACAGGTGATCTGGGTGAAGATGAAAATAAATCACATAATAGTAAATGTTATACCTTAATGTCTAAACTTAACCAGTGTATTTAAGTTTGCATGGATGTATTTGTATTGTCACATGTGACATGGAGTGATTAGCACAAACCAGTAGTCAAAAACATACAAGGCCTGTGTTTGTGCTGGTGTATGTATGTGCATGTTTGCAAGTGGATATTAGAAAAGCAGGCAATACCAGAGCTCTCAGCAGAATAAGAAAGTGGATGACTGCAGGAAGGTGTATGATAAATATATAAAGAGAAAGAAAAGACTGGTGAGGCTGGTGTTGTATTTGGCTATAAACTGTGGTGGATGAATTGGTCTTTAGTCTGGCTTTAAGAAGACAGCATCTGATTCTCTGAAAGTGGCAAGTAGCTTACTTTACTAGGTGAGGAAGACTCTGTATCCTGGTGTTTCTTTTCAGTGTGTAGACTAATGAAGAAATGCACCTTCTGAGGGTAGAATATGTGTTAGATTAGTGAGGCACAAGACCATCTAATGCCTTCCAAGTTACACATTGGATTTACTATCAATTATATGTACATTAGGGAGCCACTGAAGAGAAAGTAAGGCTGGGTAGCCTATGCTTGAGCTGTGTAGTGACCATTGTTTGTTGATTCTTGGGGAAACAAAAGTATTGATTCATTTCTCTGGGTCATTAAAAGAATAATGTCCTTCCCTTGAGATATTTTGGTGGTGAAAAAATATACTGAGTTGGATGACTTTGCTAAATAGGTGAAAAGAATGTCAAAAAAATGTTTGTAGGTTTATGTTCAGATCAAATCATCATAAATTCAAATACATACAATGAAAGGCATTTATGTACATCAAATAAACACAGTCATGTGTATGTTATTCTTACAATCACAAGACACATTTAGACCAGTGCATTGTCACCTAAGCATGGTGAATTTCTATTCTGTTACTTTAATTGTTCATTATTGGTTGTTGCAGTGACACACTTTGATGATTGCTTACATCCTGTTTGTGGGGTTTAAAAACATATTAAAAAACAGCATATAACATAACTTATGATTGTCCCTCTCTCCATGGATACCTTTTTCCAGTGGTGCAGTCACTGTACATCCTTGCATTAGTATCAGATATACTATGATGATCAAACTGTCAGTACTGTCACAGATGTCAGAGCTTGGCTCATTTAGGTGAGGCACTGTACCTCTGATACCTCAGTCCTAACAATCATTATATTGCTTGCAGCAGTAGAAGAATGAGAAGTCTAAACAGTTCAGCATTCAGAGGCATCAGCATGACTCGATTAAATGAGTTATCATTTCAAACAAATGGTACTTATGTGACTGTCAGAGCATAAAAGAGAAAACACCAAGCAAAGATTTTCCTTCAGGCACCAAAACTACTCTGCTGTTAAAATAGGTATTAGACAAGTACAAAGGGTATCTAGTCACTGAAAGCAGTAGCCCCTCCCCAAATGATCATTAATGTGACATCTCCTTTGCATAATCCTTGTTTGTAAAATACTACATGGGCAGTAGTAATTTTGTTATTGCACAATTTGTGCGTTATAGACATACGTTCACTGGACTCTTTATTAGGTACACCTGTAAAATCCAATGCAATCCAATACAGCAGCTCTGCTGTGACTTCCATTTTCTTATAGGTAGTTATAATTTTTCAGTTTTTGACTTAGAACTGTCTGAAAGGTGGTAATTGTTATGAATGTTTGTTGTTGATGTTAAAGTGGGTGGTCGAATAATACAGGATTGCATTATATTAGGAGGTGTTTATAATGTTTTGGCCTTTCATTCATTTTAAATAGGGTGGCCAAAACATTTTGACCTCTTCTTAATATATTGCGCTCCAATTTGATTCCACCACACGCTATAACTTCAAGTCAGGCACAGACTCTCTTTCCAGCCTGTTTTATTCTAACTTTAAAAACAAAAAAACATCCAAAAAATATTAGTTTTTTTTTTTAAAATAATGTTCGTATTTAAGCAACTTATTTTTGAATGAAGTGCTCTGATTTTAATACAATAAAAATACAAAAAAAATGAATAGTGAAGCAGACAGCGACTACCAAGAGTGTACCGCCTAACTCCAAACCTTTGTTCTTCCATGTGTTTCCATGTTGTCTTCCTCTAGATTTGCATCTTCTCCTCTTCTTAAAATAGTGGATCGACAGTCAACGTGAAGTGCAGGCTTGATACTGCTGGTACATAATGCAAAATGCTTCAGCAACAGTGGTCAATAATATGCCAATAATACAATATTCACTTAAACATTCTACAACCATACAACCAACTGTGATTCCCTAAGTGAGTTAAAATCTATTTATACTAAATTAAATACAAGAAATAAACAAATCATTACTTCAAACTGACAGTCGAAATATACTCACTTTAGTTAAGAAATGATCCAATAATAACCCTCAACCCAGCATGAATAGAAGAGATTAATTCCATACTAGGATCAGCTGTATGATAATGAACTGGAATCAAGTGTCATGCAATTTATATGGCATCACAGCAAGTACCCAGTGTACATTTCTTTTCCTTACTCGGGTTCTAGGATCATGCTGAGAAGATTTGTAAGACCTGATGTCTGACATGGCTTTTCATATTCTAAGCTCCGCATAATTCAAGATTCTGCAAAGACATTTATTTTATGACTACTTGAATGGTTCCAAGTTTGAGTATTTTTTCCCTTTTTATACCATAGCTGCTACTACAGAGCATGCATATTTTTCCTCAGTGGAATGTAGTTGACTTATGTAAAACACAAAGACGCCATCAAAGCCTGTTTGGTTGGGATTCAAAGGGAAAGACAGACCCCCGTGGGAGGCGAAGTCATATGGGAGAAAAGTTAGGCAATGCCTTTGAAGCCTGAGTAAATGAGGCACTTTTGCTCATCTGGGGAATGGAAGGGAGAATGAGTGAGAGGATGCCTGTGATGCACACAGACATACCTGTAGATGGATCATTTCACAGCAAGGACAAGTGCCATATCACTGCAGCAGCAACAGCTCTTGTAGACTGAGGCGGGGAGAAACTAAATGAATTGTGAAACAACGCTGGTTTGAGTGAATATGAATGATGGTCTTATTTTCATGTTTCTTTAGGCAACAGTGAATCAAGAACAACTGAAAGTATGATTCTCTGGCAAAACAAAGCATGTGAGTGCAAAGTGAGGTGAGATATAACTCAGGAGTCAAATAAAAAAAAAATCCACCTAACAGGCCCGCAGTGATATTAAGCGAGTTAGTGTAAAACAAACTAGAATCAGGTCCAAGTGATTGTAACATATTGCTGTGATCTCCACACACATTATCTTGTCTCCATGACTGCCAAGCACTATGCGTAAATTGGCACTTTGAACACCAGGGTGCACCATGGCATACTGCAATTGCTGCCAGGCAAGCTACATCTCCACAACAATAACATGTTTTTCAGACTGCAAGCTGCTTCAGATTTTATATGATGTGTTCCTGTGAAAGGGTTTATCATCCTAATTAGCTGACATTTAGATTTTCTCTCGTCATTATGTGCAGTTTATCCAACTTTGTCATCCTATTACATTTGCACACGTGTGATTCATGTGGCACTATGTATCGGGGCCAGGCTGGGACTGAAAAGCAGCCCCTGACATTTTGTCCCATACAAGTTTACAAAACACACTGCATTAAGCCTAACTTTTTATTTCAATGTTACTTCCAAAGTTTTCCACGTATGCAAACAAATGAAAAGAATAAATAATACATTTCAGCTTTTACCAGAAATTTCTAATTTACTTGTGGTGGGAAGTGCTGACAAGACAGGAGGCTGGTGGGCATAGCAAAACATGACAGGGAATTTGCTTGTTTACTTGAGTTTATCCAATATTTGTAGGGGCCTTGATATGCCTAATTTTTCACTGATGCAAAATTCTATAATTTTCATGTTTAAAAACTGCTAATACATGTTCTAATGTCTCTTTATGCAATAGCTCCTCTGGCCTTGAGACTGTTTGAGCTCTTCCCCCACTTCTCTCTGTTCTGATTGCCCAGCTTGGGAAAGACTTCCGAGCAGTCAGACTATGACTATGTATACAAACTGTATACAGCACTGGAATTTCCACAGCAACTTTGCTGAAAATCCCTGCTCCATACCAAGGCAGGTTGTGAACAGTTGTCCTTGAAATGGCTTGAACAGATGAAAACATTGCTCAAACTCTGTTTCTGGCTTTTAACTGTATCCATTGTTGTTTTATGATTACGTCGTTGGGAAGAGTAAACAAAGTAAATTTTTTGTCACAGCAGAAAAAAAAACTTTCGGCAAGATATGTCTGCATGGGTACTTGGCATGGTTCTGGCTGCTCTACTCACGGCTGCTGTGAGCAGCTAGTGCTACTGTCTAGTGCTAAGCACTGCTTTGGCAGCCGTAAGCGGAGCGGCTGGTACTCATTCAAGGAGGTTGATATTCTTGCAGAAACCCTCTCATGTTAGGTGCAACTAAGATGAGAGGATGGGCTGGAAGCAGAGCACAAACGGATGGCCGGTTATGGATTTCTACAAAGTTTGACATCAAGGTATATACATTTAAAAAAAAACATGGGCATTTCACTTTCAGTCAACAAGCAAAAACAAATTCACCTCAAGCTTTGGCCCTCTGACTATAATGTGGACACCCAATTTTACAAAAGTATAAATGTAACATCAAACCACAATATGCACAATATCACTCCATTATTATTGATTGTATGGTCTGTGATTGAATTCACATATTAACAGCCTCCTGGCATATCTTATATACCAGCTTTAAAACACTGAAGGTCCTAATTCAGAACTAAAAAACAGGTTAATTCTGAAACTGATGTGAGATTAACTGATAGTTTTAGAGGAGAAGATGTTTACCTCTGTTTTGGAACAGAGACCGAATACTCTCTGATTATTCAGAGGTGTTACAGAGTGATGCCTCTTACCTCATATAAACAATCTTTGCTACATTCAGTGGTGTGTATTGTTCTCTCTGACAGATAAATAAAATGTATGACCAAAAATACTTGGGCAAAGTAAAGTCTATGTGTGCTAAATGACATCTATTCATTGTTTTTCTCATCTTTTCTCAACTTCCACAAAGACATAGGCAGTTTGGATTTAAATTTGGTGATTTTTCTTACTTACAGCCACTTAGTCACTGACTAATTTGGTATGTTATCTTTTTTACTGATTGTCGGCAGCCCACCTTCACTACTGGGGACAGCCTAACCCTCTCCCTCTCACATGTCCGTTCCTCACAAAGTCTGTCTGCTGTCTTCTACAGTGACAGTTAGTGTCCTGTTGACCATCTTGTTGACATAACACATTTGACCAGTGCTGTAACATTACATTCATGTCACACTTGTGAGACCCTCCTTTTCTTTAATTGCTCTTCTTTTACAGTGTTTGCTCTGAAGTCAAATACCTGGTATTACCAGTGCCATCTGGTGTTAATAGTGTCACACGATATAGTAACATAACATCTTAAAAATTACAATAGAATTGACGAATGGACTGTGGTTTGAGGAACCTGCAGGCAATAGAAACAACACAGAGGCCATTTTGCAGTACACAGATGGCCAGGCTCCACTTCTGTGTATTATATTCACTCACAAACCAACGTAATGTCATAATGAAGACTTCATACCGAAAGTAAACCAAATTACTTTACCCAATATCCTTTTGATACTATACAAGCCAATGCAGTCATATACAGTAGTTTAATTTACAGCTCAGCATGTTGAATGTTCCCTGTTCTCTTATTTTGATGGATATTTTCCTGTGGGACTAATTATTTTTTTTCTCCTGTGAGATGAGTTGTCGTCTTCCTAATCTTCAGCCATGTGACATTTGGTGTAATTAATTCCAGTTGAGCTCTCTATTTCTGGCTGGCCATCTCAAGTGAAGGCTAGATGGTGCAGTTTTATCACCTCTTGCTAACACATTCTGTTTGGAAGGCAGAAGAGAACACCAACATTTTAACATTTTACTTAGGTCCTAAAAATAAACCAGTCCAAGTGGTTGCATTAATATAAATAGAACTGGACTTTAACTTATGATAAATAACATGAAACGTAAATTGCTTTAATACTGTATTAATGATGCATTTACTGCATTTTGACTCTTTCATCTTTACTGAATCTGATATTATTTCATGATTTCATCACATGCATTACAGCAAAAAGTTGTATTCATTATATACTTTTACACTGTGAAACAAGAGAAGAAAAAAAGATGGGAGGAATGATGATGAAGAACATTATTGTAGGCCTAAACATGCCTTTTGGCAGTCGACCCAGCGGGACACCAGTCAACTTGATTTTGTATTATATTACTGCACAGTATTCAGTCTTCTTCTTTCCATTTCACTCAAATACTACTCACTAAGACGACCTTCACAGTTGTTAGGAAACTACAATGCAACTGTAAGCTGTCTGGGTTTTGCTAGTGTATTTAAATACTTTGCTGTTTCTCAGTATAACATATTGTATCCTATGACACAAATTATCACGCTGCACTCTATCAGTGGTAATAACAACAAAAATAGAAAAAATACTAAATCTTAGCATGTAGATTTGTTTGTAAAACACATAGTCACCAGCCTAAATAACAGATCACAGATTGCCTTGGTGGTGGTGATGGCTGTGTATGTTTTAAAAGTAGCATAGTAAACCATTCCACTTACATACTGTCATCAGGACACAATGAGTTTGATACATGAACGATGTTTTATAATGGTCAGTAGTCTAATGGTTTTCAAACATTTATACACTGAACACTTAATGATTACTTAATTAAATGACAACTGAAATGAATGGCACAGAAAGTTAAAGACACAGTAAAAGCATTTAAATGACAGAGCTGGTAATGGTCAACTCTGGTAATGCTCACCTATTGCTTGAATTTATGATAAGGTAGTTTTGCAGTTGTGAACACCATCTATAGATTAAATAAAATAATAAAGAAAGGAGAGAAATGATAAAAGAAGGAGAAAGAGAGATGGAGGCAGAGGAAGAACATCTAGCTATCTGGAACTGCTGAGCTGTAATTTACTTGAGAGACGACAGGAAAGATACAAGCAGAAGTCCCAGACTGATGGCTTCTGGTTATGAGGGGAGTGGGACATCAGTTATCTGGTGGCTAAGTGACAGAGCATGTTGATTGTACACAACATAGCCACAACTCTTCAAAGAGGAATGCTGGGTCTTAAATCAAAGAAAATTCCTGTCTTTTTTTCTTGCCCTTCTTGGCAATCTTTTTTTCCTTAATATTTCTTCACACGCACACACCACAGCACTGCAGGTTGGCTTGTTTCACACTTAACAAATGACCAGACAAACACTTTGGGTAGCTCCACTGCACTATGCATTTTTAAACTCAACACAAAATATGTATGATGTGTCTCTGTATACCTCTTATGCCAATATCAAGCTGTACTAGCTGCAGAATAATGATGCCCGTGTCATCCACAAGAGCAAATACTCATTTTGCTCTTACATGAGCTTCTATGTTCATATATATTCTATATATACACTTCGAATGCTTTCACTGAGGAAAGCTGTAAGACCTTTTTGAGTAAGCACTCAACACAAGCGGCTGTGCTATGATATCAAACAAAAGCCAGTGTTGCCCCACCAGCTACATAGCAGCAGGCAGCAGCTCCCATGGCTGAAAGCTTGAATTGGGCTGTCAGTGCAGACTTGAAGAAGCAGCACTGGGCCTCAAGCAGCAATTATCAGACTGGCAGCTGCTGATAACTGCCACCAGACAAAACAGGACCGTGAAATATTACCCCTCTCCACTCCACTTTTTTCATTTTCACATCCTCTGCTCTTAACATCTTTGCTACCACTCTTGCAGTGGACTGACTCCATGTTTGCAGCTGAACTCTGATACAGTTCCATCTTTTTAAGATTCTCTGTTAACTCCAAAAAAAAAATTTAAATTTTTTACAATCAAGAAATGTTCCAGGCACTTATTTTAATGTTTTTTTCTGGTCTTAAAAAAAAGTCAAATTGTGCAATTTTAAAAATCACTGCCCAAACACTGTCACAAAAGTGACCTCTCAAGAACATAGGTCATAAAGTCTTAAAGCAACGGAAATATTAAAATAGCTTGTTGATGATATTGTTTATGTATTTATATATTGTTTATATTTATGGCCTGAAAGGTCTAATTTTCTAATTTTCATCAGCGGTATTGATCTCTTTAGAGATTTTTAGAGGTGAGATTTTACAGATTACAAAGTTGTAAACTATTAATGCTGAAGAGCACACGCATTGTATCTATATTGTATATTGTCACCAGTCATGACAGCAACAACAGAAAACATGCACTTCTAACCTAAACCAGATTTAACATTATACTCTGACTTCATTATCCATTATCCATGGATTTTAAGTTAATGGAGTGAAACCTTGCCTTATCTTTAATTTAAAGTGAATTAAATTTGGGATAGATGAACTAAAGGATTAGACAAGCTCTTAAGGTGACCTTCTCCTCATTCCGTTGCCTGAAGTATATTTTCTTTCTGCACACAGTCTTTGGACTTTTGTGGGTTAATAGAAAAAAGAAAGAAGCTGAATCCAGAGATTCTGTAACTTAATATTATTATGACTGAACAACTTGTTCTCCTGTGAACAAACTTACACTTGCAATGTTCAGATTTCCATGTTCAGATTCTTGAACTTGATGAGGGATCTTGCTTCATCAGGGAAATTCAACATCTACATAAAGGGCTTTTTCACCATGTTTGTCCATTGGTATAATCACTATGCTAACTGTGTTTTATGAAGGTAGTATAAGTCAGTCTGTTAGTCTTTGTCACCTAAATAAAATTATTTTAGTTTTTGTAATTTGTACTAGGCATATCCCACAAGCCCCTCTCTTTACAGAGATAAATACAATCAATTAATAATTTGACAGAACTGCTTTACACAGACAAACAAACAATAAACAAATAAATAAATGTAAGAGAACAGGTGAAACATCTTTTTTTATGGGACTCAAGGGCAGTAATAGGGGATCAATAAATGACACAACTGCAGTAACTCTTCACCATTGCTTTGCTGTTTGCAAACTAAATTAATCCTATTTCCCACAAGTGTATTCAAATATCATAAACCCAAATTATTTTGCCTGTTATTACAACAGGAATATTGTCACAAAGGGCTATGATTGTTTGGGGAAACAGTTTAAGGATGGGATTATTAAAAGACAATCCTGGGGAAGGCTTTAGATAATCATCTTGGAGTTGGAAAAAGATTTTCTTCAGTAGTAATTACCATCACCATCACACTGATGCTTGTGAGATTTTGTAACTTCATTTTGTTGAGGTCAGGCCCTCATCATAAGTACATATCATTTAAGTATACACAGCTGTATGTTGGAACATAATAACAGGAGTAATAATTAGAGTTGCAGACATTATTAGAGGTGAACTTTAAAATCATCTGGGAGAGAATCACAATTTCATTAAATGGAAGAACAACAAATAATGGAAATGCTTTTATAACAGACTTACTTCAGTAAATAAGATGGAAATCAACACCATGTTCCAAAGTTTATTTGCTCTTTCAGTCTTGCTTTAAGCACTTGAGACTCAAACTAGGCAAAGTTCAGAGTAACAAATCCTATAGTATATTGTTCAACAACAGTTGATATCACCTTACCATTTTTTTTCTGTGTTGTTGTTGTTTTTTTGGCTACAACCATCAGGTCAGGAATTGAGTTAGATGAAAACTCCAATGGCTGTTAAAGGCAAAATTCTATTAGATGGGTGTAAACAGCACCTTGGTTTTTAAAGGCAAACACACTCAAGTCATTCTACTGTATGAGTTCACTGCTTGTATTGTTCATACTTTTGTCATACATTGTCAGTGAACAATTTTATAAAGTTAATCACCGGGTTGTGTAATAAACAAACTAACTGAAATACTCAGTAAATAATACACAAGGTGGATGGTTACTATCTTTTTGGTTATAAGTTTGATAAGCTAAGAACAACACAATGCATTTCCTCGCCTAAAGTTGAAAAAGTGCCACCTTCTTATTTTTTTGCCATACTATTAATCATGCAATTAAATATGATCTCAATAGATTATATCAATAGATTACACCAATATACAATAGCTCAGTCAGAGCAGCATTTTTGAAAAACTGATATTTGAACATCACCACTCCCACACTGGCACAGTATGTATTTTGTACCTGAGGGGCATGAATGTGCATTTTAGTGTAAGTACTGTTCATGCATTACTGAAAAAGACAGCACTTGAGCTGTGCACCACTTCTACTTTGGAAATTTCAACTCCTTGTGAGAATATGCATCTGTACTGGAAAAACAAAGTTTTCAAACTTAAAAAACGGCACATTTGTAAATTTGCTGAAAGGAATGATTGCAAACAAACCAAGGAGTCCTCTCGGAGCATAACTTCATACTTCAACCAGGCTTGCCATAGTGTACATGATATTATAAATTTTAAAAGAGGTTGCACTACTCAAAAATTAATACATTTTTCTAGGAATATATTATTAGGAATAAATTATTTGTATTTATTAGTCCCTAGCTTAAATGCCAATGTACAAGCATTCAGACTTATGGATAACAGATGTTTTGCTGTAATTTGGATCACTTTTAAATAATAATGTTCAGAGCATACAGAAAAAATGATAAGCTAAAACACTAACTTGAAGGTCCACTCCACTACACAAGGAAGGAAGTAATTCTAAAGAAAAATAAAGCCAGTAAAGATGACTGCATCTGCAAGGATGCAATAATAAAACAACTGACATAATATTAAAGGATAATTTATATTATATAGAACATAAAGGCTGAACAAACATTCACCGGTGAATTCACAAGCTTATGGTGCTGGGAGCGGAATATGCAGATATGTTGTTTTCATACACAGCGTCATGCCCTCTGGCTTCTTTGTGGTTACTAATATATTCTCCCGAGAACCCCTGAAAACATAAAATAAAGTTTGTTGTGATTTGACGGATTCGAAAGAAAAAAAACAACTATGTCAAACTTCAGTTTCCTTACTACTGCAACATCATAGTAAACCACTTTAAAAGACCTGAACAGTGTAAGTAACTTCTTTGATGTTTTACAATAACAACAACACACTTGGTTTTGAACATTATTATATCATATATTAAAAAAGAAACTTGAGTGAGTTTGATCTACCTAACGATTTGACTTTTTAGATAATTTTACAGACTTGTAAAATTAATAATTCTACAAACACAAACACAAAAATCTTGTGTTGGGATACCACTTTATTATAGATAACTAGCACAAGATCACCTCATTAAACAGAATGTTCATTAGACCACAGCTTTAAAAATTCCACATTGTTTCTCGGCACAGATGGCAATAAATGTTTGATTTCATCATTAGATCAGGAATAATGCAGCACTTCTCACGGATTATTGAAATATCAGGGAAGATTTGATGTCATTTGCAGTGCACATTAGTCATTGATTTGTGTTTTAACAAGCATCAAGCCAGGTGAAATCAATTTAACAATGTCATAATGACTGGTAATACCACAGAAGCATCATGACTGATGAATGAAACAGCTAATCCTCATTTTCTTTTGCTGGAAGCTGAATGGAACTAATTCTATTTTCATGATGACTCATTTCCGAATATGTCTTGCACTTTGCTTTTTAAACTGTCTTTCACATCATACAGAGGTCTATTTCCTGTCTTTCTTTCTTTTTTTTGTTGAATAAAACCAATTTTGATATTACAGCCACCCACATCATTTGTTGACTTCCAGTGCAGCATGCTGCAGAAAGACCTGGTTTATTGGACATCAGCACATTGTATGATTTTAATATATGTAATAGATTTGCTTGATGCTTTAGGTTTTGAATTTTGTTTTGAGGTACACAAAGCTGATGTGTGTGTGTCAGAGTAGCTGAGCAGCAGGGGTGTGGCCAGGTGGGTAAGGATGTGTGGCAGGAGCATGACTAGGAGGGTGTGGCCAAGTGGGTATGAGAGAGTGTGGGCAGAAAAGGACAAATATAAACAAAAAATAAAGCCAAGACATGGATTGTGACACAACCATATGTTTTGTCTGTGATTCTATTGCCTAAATTAGATATTCTTGGGTTGAATATGAATATATTTGCATTGATCACACTGTCAATCACGGAAAAAAAAGACAACCACATATAACTAATGTTACTCTTGACTGCTGTGATATTGTTTTACCATAGTTATCCTTCTGTTTGTAAAAAATCCTATTTTCTTCAGGCACATTGCTTTCATCCTCATGTGGCATCATTAGCTGCACAGATGCCCCCTGTGTAAAAGCAGAGAGAGGAAGACTGAGTTAAAGTGAGAAAGAGAGAGACCTTGTTGTCACTGTCCCACAGCAGCTTATAGGATAAGGACTCTAAAAGAACTGTACAGCACACAACTCAAAGTAAAAGTAGTTATTCAAGGCAATGTTGCATTAAATGTTTCATTTCACCACAGATTTCTCAGAATTAAAACCTTTATACAGTAGAAACTAATGACCATGCTTCATCACTGGAATTTTGCATATATCAGAAGGAAACCAGGGAGGCATGCAATACAAGCTGAAAGCCAGTTGTTCTTTCTGTTATTGTTTTTGGTGGTTTCAAATATGAATATAGAATATATTATATCTGACACCAACAGTTTTTGTAGGAATAATTTGGAGGCTGTATTGTGTTAAGCCAGTAAGCTTTTTTTTT